>JBBPBX010030068.1:0-35443 GCA_038048925.1 Garcialebias charrua
TCAGTAAACACGCTGAAGTTCAACTGGACGTGACAGGACCTACAATCTGCTTATCGTCTAAGACTGCTTCTCAACTCTTATCAACACCTAGACGTGAACGTCTGAAAAGGTAAAGAGTCGCTGATTGTTTACTGAGCGTGTGAGGAAGTCCAGCTGGATCTCGTTTGGAAAAGTGTTAGCCTGGTTACACTAAATTAACTTCCTTTAAACTTCCATCTCTCCTCCTCACTCTTAAACTCCTCTTTTCCTCCTTCCCTTATCTCATTTTAAGCTCGTAACTAAACTTTAAGAAAAAGAGCCTACAGATAAAAGTAATACTGTCATCCATTACTTGTGTCTGTTGTTTACAATTAAATTTGCTGATGAGTTTAATTTGTTATAAATTGAAATCAGTCAATTAAGTGTAATGATGTTAATTTTATCCATCCATCCATCCATCCATCTTCTTCCGCTTATCCGGGGTCGGGTCGCGGGGGTAGCAGCCTAAGTAGGGAGGCCCAGACTTCCCTCTCCCCAGCCACTTGGAGCAGCTCCTCCGGGGGAATCCCAAGGCGTTCCCAGGCCAGCCGAGAAACATAGTCCCTCCAGCGCGTCCTGGGTCTTCCTCTGGGTCTCCTCCCGGTGGGACATGCCCGGAACACCTCACCAGGGAGGCGTCCAGGAGGCATCCTAACCAGATGCCCGAGCCACCTCAACTGGCTCCTCTCGATGTGGAGAAGCAGCGGCTCTACTCCGAGTCCCTCCCGGATGACTGAGCTTCTCACCCTATCTCTAAGGGAGAGTCCAGCCACCCTGCGGAGAAAACTCATTTCAGCCGCTTGTATCCGAGATCTTGTTCTTTCGGTCACAACCCAAAGCTCATGACCATAGATGAGGGTGGGAACGTAGATCGATCGGTAAATTGAGAGCTTTGCCTTTTGACTCAGCTCTCTCTTCACCACGACAGACCGGTACAGCGCCCGCTTCACTGCGGACGCTGCACCTATCCGCCTATCGATCTCACGCTCCAGTTTTCCCTCATTCGTGAACAAGATCCCGAGATACTTAAACTCCTCCACTTGGGGCAGGACCTCCTCCCCGACCCGGAGAGGGCATGCTACCCTTTTCCGGCTCAAGACCATGGCCTCGGATTTGGAGGAACTGATCCTCATCCCGGCCGCATCACACTCGGCTGCAAACCGCTCCAGTGAAAGTTGTAAATCACGAACTGATGAAGCCAGTAGGACCACATCATCTGCAAAAAACAGAGAAGCGATTCTAAGGCCACCAAAACGGATCCTCTCAACACCTTGGCTGCGCCTAGAAATTCTGTCCATAAAAGTTATGAACAGAATCGGTGACAAAGGGCAACCTTGGCGGAGTCCAACTCTCACCGGAAACGAGCCTGACTTACTGCCGGCAATGCGGACCAAGCTCTGACACCGGTCGTACAGGGACCTAACAGCCCATATCAATGGGCCTGGTACCCCATACTCCCGGAGTACCCCCCACAGAACCCCCCGAGGGACGCGGTCGAATGCCTTCTCCAAGTCCACAAAGCACATGTAAACTGGTTGGGCAAACTCCCACGCACCCTCCAGGACCCTGTTGAGGGTGTAGAGCTGGTCCAGTGTTCCACGACCAGGACGAAAACCACACTGCTCCTCCTGAATCCGAGGTTCGACTATCCGACGGACCCTCCTCTCCAGAACCCCTGAATAGACCTTACCAGGGAGGCTTAAGAGTGTGATCCCCCTATAGTTGGAACACACCCTACCCTATGTTAATTTTAGTTGATTTTATTTTTTAAATAAAAGGCAGTGTCTCTGACATGTCAACAATATTTAATGTTTCCATCGTCACTTTATGTTTCACCATCTATCATTCATGGTCACAGAGTGTCATGGTAATCCTGAAAAAGAAAATAATCTGTGACTTACTATTCAACCTGAATAAGTAATTAATTAAGATAAAGTGTGTCAGTTTAACACTTACTCATATTTCTTACATTGAGCAGAGTAAGTTAAGACAACAGAGAAGACATGTGGTCAGTTCCCTTTCAGTCGGTCTCTCGGTGCAACATACTTGATATGGGAATTGCGCCCCCGCGTGATTACCTGAAGGAATATACTCACGCCTTTATGGCTAGGGGCGTCACCGCCGCACCAGAGGCCCCGCCCTCTGGGTACTTAAGCAGCTTGCGCCCCTCCATCTTTCTCTTTTTTGCCCTTCACCTCGCTTAAACACCTGAACTTCGTGGGACTTCTCTGTTGTCGCATCGCTCGACTGAGGTGAGCTTGCTCCCTACACTGAGCGTACAGAGAAATTTTCCTGCGTATTGCTGGGCTGGCGAAAGCTAGTCCAGCGTTTTTCTACTCACCTTCGAAGTTTTCTTCTTTTCCGCAGCTTTTTCGCTCGACGGCGCTAACTGCGTCACAACCTCCTGCTATCATTAGCAGGCTAACCAGCGTAAGCAAGACGACGGAGAAGACGGCTTCAAACAAAAGAAAACTAGGAACAACTTTGACGCTTCTCGCCGGACATGGCTCCCGAGAAGGGAAAACGGAGAACAAGGAGGAGGAAAACCAAGACGACGAGTCCTCGCTCGCGCCCATGCCCCAGCGGCTGCGGCTACTCCCTCTCGGCGACGGACACCCACGAGGCCTGTCCTGTCTGCCTAGGGATTCTGCACGCGAGGAAAGCGCTGGAATTCCCCGACTCCTGCTCTCACTGCCGTCGAATGTCGGCAGTAGTGAGGAAACGACGGGCTGACGCGTTGGCCAAATCCATGGCTAGAAACGCGGCGCTGAAGGTCGCACGTCGCACTAAAGTGCTCGCTCCTGAACCGGAGCCCGACAACGTGGACCTGGAATGCAACGGCCGAGTCGGAGAGGACAACATGTCGGACTCCTCAGTTGCCGCCGAGGACTCGACGCCTGAAGTGTCCGACCAAGACGCAGAATATGGTCACAAAGGAGAAACTGCTGATTCCTCCCAGAACCTGGCGCAAATCTTACCGGAACCGGACTTGTCGGTACCTGCCCTGTTCGACCTGTGCCATAGGGCGGCGGATGCCCTGCAGGTCACGTGGCCAGACCCCACGCCTCGCCAACAGGCTACAAGGCTAGCGGGAAGCTACTTCTACGCGAAACAGCCGACAACGTCGCAGAAAATGCCAATTTTTCCGGACTTCATCATGGAGCTCAAACGCTCCTGGGTGGAACCCGGAGCTTCCATCATGCTGCCATTATCCCGACTCCTTGACGTCGCGGGAATGGAGACAGCAGGCCTTGCCAACGCACCCCGATAGAGGAGACTCTGGCGACTCACCTGGCCCCCACAGCCACGGGGACCAAACCCACACTACCCAACAGGGCATGCCGCACTTCAGAGAAACAACTCGAGAAGTGCTACAAGGCTCAGGGCCTTGTGGCCCGTGCAATGAATGCACCGACCATGGTACAGGCATACCTGGTGGAAAAACTCCAACATATCCAGGTAACAAAAGACGAGCAGGCCGCAACGGAAGCCATGGAGGAAGCCCGCCGTGCCTCGGACCCCGTGCTCAGCATGATGGGGACAATAGCCATTTCCCAAGGCAAGGCAATGGCGAAAATAGTTGTCGCCCAACGCCATCTTTGGCTAACTCTGTCGGACCTCCCAGAAAACCAGAGGTCCACTTTTCTCCAGCACCCGATCGAGTCGACGGGACTCTTCGGGGGAGCCCTGGAATGCATCCAGGCCAGGCTGTAACAAAGACGCAAACAGGCGGAAGCCCTCCGCGAGGGGTTGCCGAGGAAAAGCTTTGCACCTCAAAAGGAAGACACGCGTGGCCTACCACGGAAGAGACCCGTTGGTGGCGGTGAAACCTTCCAGTACCAGCCAAGAACTTCTTCAGTGACCCAATGTGGAAAACAGACTCGAACCTGATGAAGTAGGACGAACTGATAATTTTTCAGGTTTGCCCGCCCACGTGGTACGGGTACCTAACCTCTTGAGCCCAGTCTCCCCTTGTAAAAAACTACGAGGAGCGAGTGGCATGTGTACACGCACCAAACATTTGGGGTAGCACGGTGGCACAACTGGTAGAGCTGCTACCTCTCAGCGAGCAGGTCCCCGGTTCAAATCCCGGTCTGGGGGCCTTTCTGTGTGGAGTTTGCATGTTCTCTCCGTGCATGCGTGGGTTTTCTCCGGGTGCTCCGGTTTCCTCCCACAGTCCAAAAACATGCATGTTAGGCTGATTGGTAACTCTAAAATTGACAACAAACACTGTTTCAGACATGTACAAAAATAAGAGTACCAAAGTACAGACTTCCCTGGTTCTTGACTCGAGTTCCATTTTTATAAACAAACCATGTGGTCAAAGTATGAACCATAGCAAGATAAACGAGCTCTGCCAAAGATGGTCAGATCTTGCGATGTCTTCTGTCGGGCCGACCCGCCTGCTCGAAAGAGTGCAAGAGGGGTCAAAGGTCACCTCTCTGGTGCTAAAACACGACGAGCAGCAATTCAACATGCCCTCCAGGCTCAGCGCGTATGCGCAAGCCTGGAAGGTGTGTCTACCAAATGATTGGGTCATGACAACGATACGTCACGGGCTCAAGTTGTAGTTCTCAAAGTGACCGCCCCGCTTCACAGGGATGCTACAATCTAAAATTAACCCTAAACGTGCACACGTGCTGAGGGAGGAAGTCTCAACAATGCTGCAAAAGGGAGTGATTAGCTTGGTCTCAGGACGCAAGCTACGCTCTGGCCACTACAGTAAATACTTCCTGGTGCCCAAAAAGGATCATTCCCTGAGACCGATTCTGGATCTCAGGACTCTCAACAAGAGGATTAAAACATTTAAGTTCAAGATGCTTACACTGCGGCAAGTCCTCCAGTCTGTGAGACCTGGAGACTACGCGTGTACAGTGGATTTAAAAGATGCCTATTTTCATATAGGCGTATGGAGGAAACAAGAAGTTCCTCCGCTTTGCCTTCGAGGGAAACGCTTATGAATTCAAAGCTTTACCCTTTGGTTTAAAGACTGCTCCGCGTACATTTACTAAATGTCTGGATGCAGCCCTGACCCCTCTTAGGAATCAAGGACTCAGGGTCATGAATTACCTAGATGACCTGCTGATTCTGGCTGAATGCAGAAAGCAGGCCTAGTCACACTCCTATAGGGTGATTTCTCACCTGGAGTCTCTTGGTTTTGTGATAAACCTATAAAAAAGCGATTTGACTCCATCACGGTTTACCGTATTTTTGGGAGTACAGATCGACACCATCCAGTACAGAGCATGGTTCTCGAAGGAACAAGTTTCCTACATTCGCCGTTGCCTGGAAAGATTTAAACTGGACCAACGGGTCCCTATGAAAACTTTTCAACGCCTCTAGGCCTCTTGGCGGCAGCCATTCCCTGTGTGCCACACGCATTACTGAAAATGCGACCCATGCAGCTATGGCTAAACCAATGAATGCAGCCTGACCTGTCTAATAAGGTAGAGAAGGTTAGGATAGATCCAGAGTGCTTGGAGGCCCTAGAACCCTGGAGAGATTTGTCGGTTTTCACGGAAGGGTCTCATTGGGAAGAGTGTCCTCTCGTGTGGTCATCACGACAGACGCCTCAAAAACAGGATGGGGGCGATCTGTAGAAATCAGAATGCCCGCGGCCTTTGGAATGAACAGGAAGCAAGATTACATATCAACTTCCTGGAGTTGTTGGCCGTATGTGTCAGGATTTACACAGGACAGAACGAATCCAGTTGTGCAGGCAGGGACTCAGACTCAGAGGTACAAAAATAACACTTTAATAATCATAAATCAAAGAGCTGGCATGGCAGCAAAACTTACATGTCAACAGAAACATCAGGACGGGACCAAGACAAGACCAGGCTGTACCTAACGACGACGCGACAATAACTGAGACACAGAACAGGGCTTATATACACACAGACAAGACGAGACGATCACAAACACCTGAGGACAATTAACTAAGACAGAGCAGGAACGGGAAGCTAAACCTAAAACATGAAAGTAACTAGGATGACAGAGACATGACTAAACTGGAAGGGAACTGATAACTAACTGACTACAGGATGACAGAACTGGAGGTAAACTAAGAATGAATAAACTGGAAGGGAAACTAATAAACTAACTGACTAGGAACTGACT
This sequence comes from Garcialebias charrua, assembly GCA_038048925.1. Lineage (NCBI taxonomy): Eukaryota > Metazoa > Chordata > Actinopteri > Cyprinodontiformes > Rivulidae > Garcialebias > Garcialebias charrua. The sequence goes on from JBBPBX010030068.1 coordinate 6,139, forward strand.
AACTGATAACTAACTGACTACAGGATGACAGAACTGGAGGTAAACTAAGAATGAATAAACTGGAAGGGAAACTAATAAACTAACTGACTAGGAACTGACTAACAGAGGGGGACGAAGGGAAACTAATAAACTAACTGACTAGGAACTGACTAACAGAGGGGGACGAAGGGAGCCAATCCTTACAGTACCCCCCCTCAAAGACGCCCCCCGGCGTCTCCAAAGAACGCCCCCAAAAAACAAGGCGGGCAAAGGGAGGTACCGTAGGGACGACGGGCACGAAAAAACACAAAGACAGGGGACATAACCCTAAGACACAGAACACAAAAACGTCCAGGTGGACAACGGCCCGTCCACCAGGCAGGTCAGGCGGTCGGCCAGGGCGTCGCCCCTCAGGCAGGAGCCGGTCAGGCGGTCGGCCGGGATGCCGCCCCTCAGGACGGAGACGGTCAGGCGGTCGGCCGGGACGTCGCCCACCAGGCAGGAGCAGGTCGGGCGGTCGACCGGGACGTCGCCCACCAGGCAGGAGTCGGTCGGGCGGTCGGCCAGTCAGGCAGGCAGCAGGAAGGCAGCCCACCACGAGGAGCCTCCGTCGGTGACGAGGCCTCAGGAAAGTCGAAGACAAGGGTAGGACCCTCCAGGGTCCACCCAAAACAGGAGCACCCTCATGCGGTGCAGTGGCGCCCAGCCACAAGACGTCGACGGGCGTAGAGACGGGAATCGAGAAGTCGAAGGGCGTTGAGACGTCGTGGGAACCATCAAGCGTCAAGACCTTGAGCCTTGAGACGATGTCGTCGAGCAACGAGGCGTCTGCGACGTTGGGACCCTCTGGAGACGGCGAAGGACCCTCTGGAGACGGCGAGAGACCCTCTGGAGACGGCGAGAGACCCTCTGGAGACGGCGAGAGACCCTCTTGAGACGGCGAGAGACCCTCTTGGAAGGAGTCTACCAGGACCCTCTCGGTACAGGAAACTGGAGGAGGTCCTTCCTGGGACCCCTCGGGACCCTCCGTAGACGTGGAGGCGTCTGTTGCGCCGGGACCCTCCGTAGACGTGGAGGCGTCTGTTGCGCCGGGACCCTCCGTAGACGTGGAGGCGTCTGTTGCGCCGGGACCCTCCGTAGACGTGGAGGCGTCTGTTGCGCCGGGACCCTCCGTAGACGTGGAGGCGTCTGTTGCGCCGGGACCCTCCGTAGACGTGGAGGCGTCTGTTGCGCCGGGACCCTCCGTAGACGTGGAGGCGTCTGTTGCGCCGGGACCCTCCGTAGACGTGGAGGCGTCTGTTGCGCCGGGACCCTCCGTAGACGTGGAGGCGTCTGTTGCGCCGGGACCCTCCGTAGACGTGGAGGCGTCTGTGCAGCAGAAGATGTGAGGGGCGTCCTCCTGGACCCCCTCGGAACAGGATACGTGAGGGGCATCCTCCTGGACCCCCTCGGAACAGGATACGTGAGGGGCATCCTCCTGGACCCCCTCGGAACAGGATACGTGAGGGGCATCCTCCTGGACCCCCTCGGAACAGGATACGTGAGGGGCATCCTCCTGGACCCCCTCGGAACAGGATACGTGAGGGGCATCCTCCTGGACCCCCTCGGAACAGGATACGTGAGGGGCATCCTCCTGGACCCCCTCGGAACAGGATACGTGAGGGGCATCCTCCTGGACCCCCTCGGAACAGGATACGTGAGAGGCGTCCGGACCCTCTGAGGACGTAGAGGCGTCCGAACCCTCTGAGGCTGGAAGCAGGGCAGCAGCGCCCCCTGGAGCCGGAGACAGGGCAGCGCCCTCAGGAGCCGGAGACAGGGCAGCGCCCTCAGGAGCCGGAGACAGGGCAGCGCCCTCAGGAGCCGGAGACAGGGCAGCGCCCTCTGGCTGCGAGACCACTGGCCAGCAGGGAGCGTGGGAGGCGTCCTCCTGGACCCTCCCGAGACTGGAACCGTGGGAGGAGTCCTCCTGGACCCTCCCGAGACTGGAACCGTGGGAGGAGTCCTCCTGGACCCTCCCGAGACTGGAACCGTGGGAGGAGTCCCCCTGGACCCTCCCGAGACCGGAACCGTGGGACGAGTCCCCCTGGACCCTCCCGAGACCGGAACCGTGGGACGAGTCCCCCTGGACCCTCCCGAGACTGGAACCGTGGGACGAGTCCTCCTGGACCCTCCCGAGACTGGAACCGTGGGAGGTGTCCTCCTGGACCCTCCCGAGACTGGAAACATGAGGGGCTCCCTCCAGGGACCCCTCGAGACAGGAAACATGAGGGGCTCCCTCCAGGGACCCCTCGAGACAGCAGTAGATATGGGTGGCACCCTCCAGGGCCCACCCAGAACAGGAAACGTGAGGGGTTTTCCCCAGGGACCCCTCTAGAGACGCTGGAACTGCAGCAGGTTCTGGGGCTGCAGCAGGTTCAGGAGCTGCAGCAGGTTCTGGAGCTGCAGCAGGTTCTGGAGCTGCAGCAGGTTCTGGAGCTGCAGCAGGTTCTGGAGCTGCAGCAGGTTCTGGAGCCGCAGCAGGTTCTGGAGCCGCAGCAGGTTCTGGAGCCGCAGCAGGTTCTGGAGCCGCAGCAGGTTCTGGAGCCGCAGCAGGTTCTGGAGCCGCAGCAGGTTCTGGAGCCGCAGCAGGTTCTGGAGCCGCAGCAGGTTCTGGAGCTGCAGCAGGTTCTGGAGCTGCAGCAGGAGCCGAAGAGCCAAGACCAGGAGCCAAAGTGCTGGAACCAGGAGCCGGATCTGAAACTGATGCGTCTGTAGGTCCTCTCTGCCATCGGTCCCTGCCACGACGGCGACAGCGCGGTCCAGGACCAGACCGGAACACCTCTCTTGGTTCTGGAACCTCTACAGCGCAGGAGGAGTGAGGAGTGTCTTCTAGGACCCCCTCTGGGATGGATAAAGTTAGCGCTGGAGAGACTGCAGGGGGTAAGGGAGCTAAGGAAGAGACTCCTACAGGAAGGAACTGTTCAAGCGGGCCAGAGACTGAACTAAGCGTAGGGTTATTACTGGACCTAATCATACTCAGGAGTCGATCATATTCAGGGATGGATAATAGTCCAGGAGTAGAAGTCAATAGTTTTTCAGCTAATGAGAGTAACAGTTTCGAACAGGCCGGGTTACCTTCAGCTGAGGTAAACAGTCTTTGTAAGGTAGAGTTTATGTGGTGTAAATCAGAACTTTTTATTACCCCAGTCACCCCAGTAGAACATCCTGGGACGACCTCTGCTGGAGAGACTGTATATAGTTCAGTTGACTGACCTGTGTGCTGGCCCCCCTTCATCTGGTCACTGGATGAACGGGGAGATGAGCGAGCGGCGTGAAGACCCGCCCCCATGGAGTCGCTGTGACCGGGTTCACCGAACCGAGCTGGAAACGCTGCGAGCGACGGTGGGGCGTCTGTGTCCACCCTCACCGGAAACCTAGGAGGTGAGGCCATGGAACGCGCCCCCACCGGAGCGCTGGAGTCGTGCCCAAAATGCTCGAACTCGCTGGACCGAGCCCGATCAGCTGACCAAAATGGAGGTGCAGGTGAACGCTTCCGGTTCTTCTTTCTACCGCTTTTACGGCGGCGTGGAGACTGGGGAAAAAGAGGAATACTCAAATCGTCCTCGTCCTCTCCGGACGTCCATCCGGAAATGGCGAGCGGAGCTGGAACGTGAGACAAACAGGGAAAAGACGTCGAGCGGTTCTCACGAAGCTGAACCCGTCCCTCCTCATCGAGAACCCGGAGGGGAGAAGCCATATTCTCCACCCCCCGGCTGAAGTCCTCTTGGGCTGGCGTGGGAAAGGTCCGGAAACCACCGCAACAAAACACGGCCCCCTCCATCCACTTGGACATGAGAGGTAGGTGTTTTTAAATTCTAAGGAGAACCCTGCCCGCTGGATTCTAAATTTGGTCGCGTCGTTACTGTCAGGATTTACACAGGACAGAACGAATCCAGTTGTGCAGGCAGGGACTCAGACTCAGAGGTATAAAATGAACACTTTAATAAACATAAATCAAAGAGCTGGCAAGGCAGCAAAACTTACATGTCAACAGAAACATCAGGACGGGACCAAGACAAGACCAGGCTGTACCTAACGACGACGCGACAATAACTGAGACACAGAACAGGGCTTATATACACACAGACAAGACGAGACGATCACAAACACCTGAGGACAATTAACTAAGACAGAGCAGGAACGGGAAGCTAAACCTAAAACATGAAAGTAACTAGGATGACAGAAACATGACTAAACTGGAAGGGAAACTAATAAATTAACAGACTAGGAGCTGACTACAGGGAGGGACGAAGGAAGCATAAGCATGACTAAACTGGAAGGGAACTGAAACATGAAAGTAACTAGGATGACAGAAACATGACTAAACTGGAAGGGAACTGATAACTAACTGACTACAGGATGACAGAACTGGAGGTAAACTAAGAATGAATAAACTGGAAGGGAAACTAATAAACTAACTGACTAGGAACTGACTAACAGAGGGGGACGAAGGGAGCCAATCCTTACAAAAGTAGTAAGTAAAGTTTTGCACTTTTTTTTTTGTCAGTTTGTGTCTTCAAATTAGAAACAGAGTAAACAAAGTCAATTTTCATCATTTATTGGCTTCACATGTAAGAACACAAGAATGAAGTTATTGTCTAATGTACATTCATATTCCTGTCCTGATAATTTTTTTTCCACAACAAATTTGTTTTGACCCAGTTAAGTAATTAAAAAGGACACAATTAAACAGGAAAAGCAAACATTTTTGGATAAGAGGCAACAGTTGCTGGGAATCTGAAAGAGTTTGGTCATAGCATGTTTCATGGCAATATCAGAAAACACACAAATAAAGAGCAATGCACGTCTCACGTGAAGAAAAAAGTCAAACTATAGAGTAACTCTATAAAAAAACTAGACCATCTTAGAATGCAACATTCTCACAACCAGTTTTAAACAATCCCATCATGTCCGTTGGATTTAATGCAACACCTGCTGTAACCCACGTCCGAGTCACATCAATAAAGATTTTTTTTCTCCAAAGTTTCAGCCCATATTTATTAAACACAGGGATAATCAAACCTGTTTGAACTGGGTCACTGGATCAAGGCTGGCCTTCAGTGGTCTCAACTCCATGGCCTCCTATTTTTCATGGATTTAGCTGCAAAGGCACAAAGTCAAAACCTTAAAGGGACCTCTTATTAGTCTGGCAGCTTCTTGATGGCATTCTTCTTGAATAAAGAGTATGAGTTATGCTCTAATCATACAAATTAACACAAATTACCATAAACAAAGCTGACTGGCTCCTTGGGAATGACAAGGATGGATACGATTAGGAATGAGATCATCAGAGGTACAGCACAGGTTGAACAACTGGGAGATAAAGTCAGAGAGGTGTTGGACAAAAATATTCTTGTCAGTCTTTACTGCTGACCTGTGTTAGATCTTGGAGATGCATCACAATAATTTATGCAAAACTGATGCACCAAATGAAAATGCAATTAGCAGCCATCATTCAGCATGACGACATGAAGTGAATTCTGACTTCACTAAATCAATGCTTTTAGTCAGAAATTAGACACGAGAAAGCAACACATTTCAGGGCTTCTTCTTAACAAGTTTCAAGTGTTAGAAATCATCAACTTCAAAATATTGGCTAGATGTTAAAAAAAGGTTATTTTTGTTTTATGACACATGACATTTCCAGACCCTGTAACAGTATTCTGTTTACAGTATTTGCCTTTTGCTCAAAGAGCCAGAAGATTTAAACAAATATGAACCACTTTGCAAGATGACTGTTTTAGCCTTATCATAAAATCTTTGATTCTTACAATTTGAGATGAGGAACCTGTGGTGGCCCTGAGTTGTAAATGAACATCATTTGAAAAACAGAATTACATTTAAAAAACACAACAAAAACACAACGTAAAAAAAAAAAAATCAGAATTACATTTGAATAAACAAAATCACAGTAAACCAAAGCAGAAGTGGCTGAAGCAGAACTCATATTTGAAAACAAAAAAACAAAAAAAAAAACGGAATAACATTAAGCCAAAGCGGAAGTGGCCAAAGCGAAAGTGGCCGAAACGGAAGTGGGCGGAATCACATTAGAAAAAAACGGAATTACATTTGAAAAAACTGAACTACATTAAAGGTTCAGTATGTAATTTCTGGAACATGCTGGAACTTAGGAAAATTTTGAACAGAGGCACGTTTCTGGTCCCTCCCCCTCAGAGCCATATGTGGCTTTGTTACCCTTGCTCTACTGAAATTCAAATTCAAGCTCTGTTTTTATTGGCTAATTCAAATTCAAGCTCTGTTTTTATTGGCTGGTTACAAACTCTGTTTTTATTGGCTGGTTAATGGCGTGTCACTGTGGCTTTTTAGAAATGCTTTTAGAGAAGCAAGGGGACAATACAGGTAGTCCCCGACTTACGAGCGAGTTCCGTTCCTGCGAGTTGCTCGTAACACGAAAATTCGTAAGTTGGAACACGAAGCACATGTTCTCGTAAGTCCGGATTTTCGCTCGTAAGTTGGAACATTTATGCTAGCGCTACTACGAACACTCGTTTTTCATCAAAAACGTTCATATTAGTTCATAAACATGGTCGGAAACGTGTTTCCAAACGGTTAGCTAACACACTTTCATCTAAAAACACAAAAAAGTGCTGTATTTTTTACAAATTTACTTCTCTTTCGCCAGCTCGTAAGTCCGGGCGCTCGTAGGTCAGAGCGCTCGTAAGTCGGGAACTACCTGTAGTTTTTTTCAGAGATTACTTGTCTAAAATCAGTATGTCAGGAGGTAGTGACAGAGTAAAGAAATATGTTAAAAATATATTGTTAGAAAAGTTACATACAGCTCCTTTAAGCCAAAGCAGAAGTGGCCAAAGCGGAAGTGGCCGGAATCACATTTGTAAAAAACAGAATTACATTTGAAAATATGGAATTACATTAAACCAAACCACCCCAGGGCCACTGTACTTTTATGTTAATAAAGTAAAAAAAAAAAAAAAAACTACCACTAAACCCCCACCCCACACCCTTCACCACCACTGCCACCACTTCTGGTTTTGCTTATTGTAAATCCGTTTTTCAAACGTTCATTTACACCTCAGGGCCACTGTAAGAACCTCACTTAATGCAGCTAATTTTAATTCAAAATGTCTTTTGCATGCAACATTTGTTCTTTCACAATTTCTGTATCTATGTGTTTGATTCCAAGTTGAAAACTACTGTAATTTGTGTTGCACATCAATTCAAGGCATTTCCTTTTTTATTTCATGTGATGTAAACCTAAATGAGGTTTTCTCCTTGAAGTGAGCACTACTTTCCTCGCAATGAAATACTGATCTGAATACATGATTTATTCAGGAAACAATTGATAGAAATAACCCAATAAAGAGGTTTTCTGTCTGGCATTTTATATGTGGAGCTTATTTTTTTCTGTTGAATAAATCACCCTCATTGTTCTTCTTGTTGTGTTTCCCACTAAACCCACCTCAGCTTCTGTTACAGCCACCTCCTGCAGACGTGTTTATTTATAACAATGGCTCCATGCAAACACGAGACTGGCAAGTTTAACATTGAGAGGCACTTTCAGAGACGCAAGACACAGCTGTCTCAACAAGCACAGTCTGCAGCAGCACTTCAGATCCCACCAAACTCCTGGAGGGCACCGGTAATAAAGCACTGCCCGGCGGAGGCCTCGGGGGATGGGCCGGGGTATGTGTGACTCTTCCTCCGAGGATGATCTTGTTCTGGTGGTTGTTTCTATTTTTAAACCATCCGAGCCCATCTGAACTTTTCTGTCTATTAGCAGCACACCCTCTACTTGGCCCTGACAAAAAAAAAAACCTCATCCATCTTAAATACTGTATGCTGGAAGGCACGCGATTGATTCTTTGCAGCTTCAAGAACATTTTAATATAAGCTGGTATTAATACAACATCTGTTTCAAAGTTATTATTTTTTACATTTGAGCCAAATAAATTACACCAACCCATCATCTGCCCTCTGTCTTCACTCCATGTCCTCTATCTGCATCCATAAATCTCGTCGTTGGTCTTCTGCGTTGTATTTTTCCTGGCAGCTGCATTTCAATCATCCTTCCAATATACCCACTGTCCCTTCTCAGGATATGTCCAAACCATCCCACTGTGTCTTCTTTAACTATCTCCCAGTTGTTCAACCTGTGCTGTATCTTTGATAATGTCATTCCTAATCGTATCCATCTTTTTCATTCTCAAGGAGAGTGAACATCTGCAGCTTTGCATTCCCACTTCTTTCTGGTCTTTTCATCAAAGCCAGTCTCCAAACCATACATCACAGCTGGTCTCAATACTGTCTTGTAAACTTTTTCTTTGACCTCTACTGCCAACCATGTCATTTCTGAATTAGCTGACCAAGTACTTGAAGTCCTGCATCAATGTGACCTCTGCACCTTGTAGCCTCATTGTTGCACCTGTCTCCCTCACATTCACTCACACACTCTTTTGTCACAGTGAACTTTCATGGTTCGTCTTTCAAGTGAATACCTCCACCTCTCTTCCACCTGTTCCCTGTTCTCACCACAAATCACAATGTCATCTGCAAACATTGTAGGCCATGAGGATTCCTGCCTGACTTCATCTGCTAGTCTGTCCATCACCAAGAAACAAGAAGGGGCTCAGAGCTGATCCTTAAGACTGATGCAAATGGTGCATCCAGGATGCAAGGAGGTATCAAAGTCTTGTGCAAAAGGTTGCCTGTAACAACATTTACCTGTCCAAAACAAGTTTTCAAAGCTTTTACAAAATAATAATAATAATAATTAATAATAATTAATTCAATTTATAACGCACTTTTCATTACTGAAAATCTCAAAGTGCTACACATATATTGAATGCTACACACATTCATAATGAATAGATTTTGTTCAAATAACAGATTTTATTCAGAGGAGTGGCACTTTCTTTCATTTTACAGTGTAAACAAAAACCCATTGAGTTTTATGAAAAAGCTGTTTAGACTTTTTCTGATTTATTGCATTCCTGCCAAGAGCAGGAAGGATTCCCACATTCTGTGATGCTGCTCATGAAGCATATTTCTGTCTCTGTGTGGGCAAATTTGTCAATGCTTTGATAAAATCTTTACCAGTCCTATAGAATTTCTTCCCACCAACCACACAAATATAAGGTCTTGGTGTTTAATTGTTAGTGTAGGAAGTGAACAAAGAGCAGTGGGTGATTCTTTTTTTAAAAACTGCTTGTAGATGCAGACCTTCACAATTCCTATTTAAAGCTAGTATACCTTTAACCCACAGCCTTAACTGGGATTTATTTTACACAAATAGCCAATATCTTAATCTTTACAAGAAAAAATGAAACTGCCACTACTAATGTTTATTTCTGGGATTTGTAAAATCAGCTAATCCATAACCATGCATAGAAAATTCATGAATCCATTAACTTCATGCCAGAGAAAATAGCTTTTTGTGCATTTGATCTCATTGACTCAATTTTCAACTCCCGGGGGTTATTGCAAAAGCAAGGAATTTAGCACATTATTTTCTGGTTTTAATTTACATTTTATTCCTTTTGTGACAAGAAAAAAACTAATATTTCCAACATTGTATATATCAAGTAAAACTATTTATCTAAACTGAAAAAAAAAAAGTACTGTATTTAAGATGGTAAATACACAGAACTGTTTGTGTTGTATAGCATTATATAAAAAAAAAAAATTCTTAGCCCCCCAAACTTTATAGCGATACATTTAATACAAACAAATTCTTAAATCACAATTTTCAGTAGTTTATTTTTGTTTGTTCACCAAGCAGAAGAAATAGTGTGAATCTTGCTGTTACAGCTTTTACATCCCCATCATGTTGATGCACAGTAAATTCTGTAGGTTCCCCTAATTTATTGTTCTAAAAAAATTAAGCAGATTTTACTAAGTATTGTATTGGAATATTGCCAGTAGGTGGTACTGTGATGTTGAAGTTGTGATGTTATAAGAGGCCAGAAAAATGACGAGTAAAAAACAGGTTATTTGACTACACATGGCGTCCCGTGTCATATGTTACATACAACTTAAAAGATTTGTAAAGTTTGATGCTATTACTATAACGTAATGAGATTAAAAACAGAATTTCTAATGCACAGGGACAAACAATACTGATACATTTAAGTAATTTTTGTAAAACGTAGGCTTCTTAACTTGTGCTTACACCATATAAAATTGCTAAGATTTTTTTATTTAAATAAAAGCATAAAGTACCCAATTAAAAGGACTACTTGTGAATTTGCTCGTTGTGACTAAAGGGTCTAAATTTTCAAGAAAGGCTCTGCTTGTTGCATACTGTTGATAGCTTTATTACTGATTTTAAATAATTATTCAGTTTTCTGTTGTTTGTTAAAAAAAGACTCTGGAAAGGTGTAGAAATTCACAATCTAATGAAATATTTTTAAGTGATTCCCCCATTTTGTTACAACTCTGTGCTGCTGTGTTTTACTCAACCCCATCTCTTGTGAAGATGTGGGTTCACTGAAGGAAAACTTTGAATTCTATTTTTTCTTTACACTTTAATTTGTCTCATCATGACTAATAGTAACAACTCTAGATTGTCTCAGACTCCCAAAAGACACAACAGCAGCTCCTCCAGACTAATCTGGTTAGAGATGGACTTTGTAATGCGAAGTCTGTTGAGACCCGTTAAATTTCTTTGATATTTTTGCCAATACTTACCAGGTGAGAGAGGCAACAATGCCTGTAATTGCTATGGATTATCCAACGAGTGCAGCCATCTACAAATAATTTTTATAGACATATCTAAAGTGTTCACATTGAGCAGGCCGTTACTGGATAAAGCAGCCTCCGGCTGGTTGATGTCTGGCTTGTCCAAGGAGGAACACGGCTCTTCCTTCGAGTTGTTGTGGAGCTCATTTCAACTTTTAATCCAATTTATTAGCATTAATTCAAAAGTCAATAAGTTACAAAGGTAGTTGTGCATTACTCTCCATTATCTCACCTGGTTGATTGGCAGACAGAAATATAGTGTTTGTCAGGCTAATATCGTTCTCTCTGCCTTGGGGGATCACAATTACAGAGCTGAAGTGTCAGATAGAATAACTGTGAAAATGTATCAGAGAAAAGAAAATAAGCATTAGTGGGAAACCCACCACAGGTCCCACTAACAAAAGCCGTTCTCTGCCTAAAGATTAGATTCCCTGTGTGTGATGTGTGTGAGTTCTGATGTGTTCGAAACGCGTGGGTGGGTGTTTGTTGTAGTTGGATTTGCAGCTGGTGTGGCGTCTTCTCTTGGAGGCTGGCCGATAAATAAGCTGCAGCAGATGACGGCGCCACGAGTCGTCACAGCAAGTCGCCGTTTGAGGAGAAAGTCCAACAGGGGTCATGACTTTGACCCACATAACGAGTAAAATATCTTTGTGCAACACCTGTCCAAGCAAACAGGAAAAGCTGCTTTCTGTTCATAAAGATACTTTTGACTAATTGCGTAACAAAATAAAAATAATTCATTTTACAAAACCAGAAGCTCCTGCAATGGTCTCCTTTTTTCATCAAAGCTAAAAAAAAGAAAGAACATTTCATCCCTTTTAAAAGCAAAGCTTTTTTAAATGTTTTTAAAGGATATTTAACAACAACAACAACAAAAAAGCAAAGGAGCATTTTCCCCGTGATTGTTCCTCGATGACAGTATGTCTAAAATAGATCTGTTGGTACTGATGTATTTCTCCACTCCTCTCATTATCCAAAGCAGATGCTTTTGTAGCTCTGGGAATCCACACATTTTTGAGTACTCCAAGAAATATTTGATGTTGTCAGAGGGAAAAAAAGCACTTGCTTTGATACAAATCTGACTCAAATGCTATTGTTTGATTCTTTGATTTCTGTAAAGGAACATGTACAGATAACAACGGAGAAGAAACGTTTAAAATCAAAGACTTGCAGTGCCTTGGTGGTGCTTTATCAATTTACATTTATTTTTATTTTTAACACTGCAAAATGTGCAACCTTTGTATCAAGTCTCAATAAGAGCTTGTAATTATTATTATTATTTTGTTTAACAAAAGGTTTTATGGTAAATAAGTTACGTCTTATGAGCATTTTTCAAATGTTATTAACACGTTTCTCCTTTGGTTACAATTTTGACCCATGATGAAAACATAGCACTGGGCACTTTTTTTTTTTTTTCAATCTAGATGACTGCATGTAAGTTCAAAAAAGTTCAAGACAAAAACAACTGGACTTTTTTTGTAACAGAAGACATTTCACTTCTCATCTGAGAAGCTTTCTCAATTCAAAGAGCACTGAGTATGGGGGTTCAGGTTATAAGGATTTTTTAAAATTTACCATGGCCTGGTGACTGAGAAGCTTCACCAGCGTATGACTGCATGTACTTTCTTCACAATTATGAAAAATTATCAATACAGCTTTCTTTTTTATTCAGTTCAAATCAGTTTATTTACATATGATAAAATCATATCAAACGTTAGCTCATGGCAATATACAAAAGTTTAAAAAAAAATTCCCATTCAGATTAATCTCCAGTTCATTATTTTTTTTTCCTTTATTACAATGCATTCCCATACATGACATTATGAAATGCTACTAAGTACAAATAATCTAAAATAGCCAGCAGGCTGTGTTGAATCAGTTCCCCATCCTGAGCAGCAGGGAGGCAACAGTGGAGTGGATGGAGATTAATGACTTTTTTTTTTTACAGGAATAAACCTCCAGCAGAATTGGTTTCAGTATGAACAACCATCTGTCTCAGCTGGTTTGAGGAGACAGAAAATAAATTTAAGAGTACCACTGGCTGCTCTTCCAAGATGGCCGCTAATTGCCACCAGCTGTTGGCCATCCACCTGATGAGGATCTGCTCTACTTAAGGCTGTAGTCAAGTGCTACTCTTTTCTGGAACATTGTACCTTTTACCCCTGTGTTTATGGTTTTGGCCAGTATTGTTGTAAAATACTAACCTTGCTCTTGTGTCCACAGTCTTCCTGCCTCCTCAGGTCCTGTCCAGTCCCGGTTCTGTCTACCTGTCCTCATTCCTTGTGCCTTGCCTTCCAGCCACTCGCCTGGTCCTTCATCCCTGGGGCTCCTCATGGATTCCACTTTGTGCCACACAATATCATCCCTGCCTATCACGGTGCACTAAGATTCATAATTGGCTGTACTGCACCCTGTATTCACTGGTTAACTGGACATCATTAACTCCCCACACAGACCCTCTCATTGGTACATTTTCATTTTTAAATCACTTCTTGGTCTGCTGCCTTCATAAATCTCCTCCTACATGTCTCTATACGAGTGTGGCTGCAACGTGCGTTCTCAGGACATGATTACCTGCAGTGTTCCCTCAGTGAGGTCTGAACTAGGCAAAAGGGCCTTCTCCTACTCCGCTCCTGTTTTCTGGAATATCTTACAAAAATATCTGAAGCTCTCAACCTTGACCTCTCTAAGTGGCTTCAAACATCTTCTAAGTTCCTGTCAAAAACCAATGCAGACATGTTCCTGTTTTTAGTTTTCTACACCACCTTATAATCTAGCTGTTTCTTTGTTTTGTTTGCTACCCTTCCTTTTGATTGCTCTTTTGTTTTGATTTGTTAAGAACGAAAAAAATTGCATGCCTCTTTTGTGACCGTCTATTGTTGTTGTTTTTACTCAATGTTGTCATCATTTTTTGTTAAGGAATCAGGTCTCTCTTGTAAATGAGTCCCCGAGGCTCATTGGGATTAACCTGTATAAATAAAGGTTGAATGAATGAATTCCAACCTGTAAGAGAGACAAACAAATTAATAACAACGTTCAGTTTTACAACCCGGACCCAACTGACCCTGTTCTCCCTCCCCAGGAGCTCCAGAGGATAATAAATAATAAACACTGTTACTTTTTCTAATCCTGAGTCTTGTCTCGTACCAAACTGGGTTCCTCGAGTCATTACAAGAGACAAACAAAAGAAAATGTGTTTAAAAATAAATAAATAAAAGAATGATACAATAATTGCAGAAAAACGTGTAGATCAAAAATGTGGTACACTCTTAGATATAACAAGATTGAGTCAGGTCCTGTGGATGGACTCTTTTTATTGAAACCATTTATTTATTTTTATCTAAAATACTTCTTCAGTCTGACAAGCTACAACAAACTCAAGTTCCCGACAGACTCCATCTGAATTGTTGAAATCATCTCTCATTGTCACAGTTTCGTAATAAAAAATTGTCATTCTTTTCACAGAGCAGCTTCGCCCGCCTCTTCTCAACACAAGGCCTCGGCCAAGCTCTTTCTCACGGGCAAATGCCCCGAGTAATAATAAAGTGCTATGTGTTGTCATCATTGTATGTTCCCATACAAAGAAGAAATTGACTCTCTGCATTTAACCCATCACACATGGGATACACCCAAGTGGAGCAGTGGGCAGCTATGTAAGCGCCCGGGGAGCAATTTGGGATTGGGCGTCTGGCTCAGAGACACCACGAGATGGGCAACGACCGGGGATTGGACCCACAACCTTTGGGTCCCGAGTTGGCTGCCCTGCCCCTACACCATCTCAACCCCTAAGTGTTGCGTGATTGGTCAGAAGTTTGTGGGCGGGTTTGTCAATACACAAATGCACTTGAACATTCAGCTACTGGTATACGACTCTGCAAACACACTAGATTAGTGAAATGGCTAAAAGCTCCTGGATGGAGATCGTGCAACATATGAAGGAGTTATCTGATGAAAAGTGTTGTGCACTCTTCATGAAAGATTTGTGGCCAAATGGCAGATGCAGGGATGTAGTGGAGACTCTGATGGAAGCAACTCCCCATGGTGACAAATACTGCAGCAGGAGGCGTTTCACAAGAGCTCATGTGTCTGTCTTGCGGATTATGAAAATTGTGTGCTAAAATGAATGACCCGCAACCACGTGACTGCGAGTCGACTGTTTGGCTTCAGAGGAAGTATGTCAGGCCCATTATTCTTATAAGCAGCACCTTCTCATAGTGGATCAGCCAGTTTGCTGGTGGCAGCCAAAACTAGTTCACATGCAAAAGGAGGACCATCAGCCTAACGACCACTCATTAGTGCCCTAACAATTTATCCTTAAGGGCACAACATACTCCATCTGAAGTCGAACAGTCGACACACTCTCATATGGTTGCGAGAGGTTTGTTTTTGCCTACACCTTTCATAGTCTATGAGACACTGACACAAGCTGTGTTTCCATCAAGGTTTCTAGCTGCGCATTTTGAAGTATCGCAGCAGAAAAGCTTAATGGAAACGGCAAAATCCGTATTTACTTCCTCAAATTCGCCAAAAAGTTTATACGCTCGCTTGAGGTGGTTTTTGGGATCTTCGAAAATGAGCAGATGCGCAAAACGACAGATGGAAACAGATTTGCCGACTCAGTTCTGCCGTAGCGAACATTCACGTCACGTGACGTTCAGCTGTTTCCGCTCCGGACAACATGTAACATCGCTAAAACTAGTTTGCATGACAGAATAAATACAACTTGCCCGATAGCAACACGTACCTGAAATATTCTCTCCATTTTGACGAGATGTGTGGCCGGGTTCTGTTTTCAACCGCTACTTCCTGTTTACTGTAGACATGCGCAGTGCTGACGTCTGACGTAATGACGCTGACGTCTGACGTAATGACGCTGTGCGTGGCTTGGTAGATGCGCTACAAGCCAGCAGATGGAAACACTTCTGCTTCGCATTAATTTGTATTTACATATTTGCGAGATTTCAAAAATTAACTCAAAATTCGAAATGAAAATGGATGGAAACACAGCTACAGAGCTCCTGGGTAACCCTCCCGCTGCAGTATCCGTAATCATCATCATCATCATCGTCATCGTCATCATCATCATCATTTATAAAGTACTTTAACACAGCCACAGCTGAAACAAAGTGCTGAACATCAGTTACAAACAAGATACTGTAAAAGAAAGCATAAAAACAGAGCTACAAAACTAACACACAGTGAACTAAAAACTCAATTTAAAACACAATAAAATGACAAGTTAAACAGATGAAATCAAAATACACGGGCAGCCAGTGGAGAGAAGCCAGGACAGGTGTGATGTGCTCTCTTTTGCGTGTTCCAGTTAAAAGACATGCAGCAGCATTTTGCACCAGTTGCAGATGTGCAAGTGAGGACTGGCTGACTCCAAGATAGAGAGAATTACAGTAATCCAGCCGTGATGAAATGAAGGCATGGATTACTGTTTCGAACTGTTGCCATGAAAGAATAGGTTTCACCTTTGCCAATTTTCTCAAATGATAAAAAACAGACTTTACTGTGGCCCTTATTTGACTAAGTAATTGAATAGGTTTCTTCCCACATGAGTCTCCACTCTGTCCATGCATCCGCTGTTTGTCCACAAATCTTATGAAGAGAGCACCACACTTTTCAGCAGACAGACTTCTTCATACACAGTGTTTGCACAATCTCCATCCAGGAGTTTTTGGCCATTGAAAAAACATGCCCACAAACTTCTGATCGATCACACAATACTTTGTGCATATGCCTGTGAGAAAAGGTTAGCTCGGGCCTTGTGTAGAGGAGGGGTGGGTGAAGCTGCTCTGCAAACAAAATTACAATTTTTGTCGTGCAACTGCAACAATGAGAGCCATTTCGGCACTTTGGGTGTATTATGGTAAATGGACTGTACTTATAGCGTCTTTCTATTTTATCAAGACACTCAAAGTGCTTTACAATACAATCTGTGCCCTCATTTGTCCATTCATACAGCACTCTACTACAAAGTAGATGTATACAAAGCTAATTAAACACATTATTCTAAAGAGACTAATCAGTGCTTCATCACATTCATACACCAATGGGACACACATCGGACTAGTGTCTTGCCCAGGGACACTTCGGCATGTGACAGCTGGTGGAGTTTGCTATTCACAGAGAGCTGAGTGATACTAGCAATGACAACACTGTAAGATGTGGACCGATGGACATGGAGACCTCTGCCTCTGTTTAACGATGGATGGGTTCTACACAAAGATGGCTTCCTTTACTCCTCTCTCAAACTGATAAACTGGTAGACAGATTAATACTATCAGTCACAGATTAATACTATCAGTAATTGGTGGTGCGGGGGTTATATGTACAAAATAGGAAATGTAATCAAAATACAAAGAGATGTAGGATTTTTTTTAAACTTGAAAACTAAAAGTTTGTTTTAAAAAATTGGTTCTAATTAGTCAGCATGACACACTTGACCGGCTTAGACAACATATGTGATTAAAAACCTGGGTTCAGAGATGTGATGATGACGACTCATAATTAAAACTTCTGCAAAAATAGATTTCTTTGATGTTACATATTTATCGCTCAGAGCGAAAAGGTTAACACAAACTATATTAAAAGAATTGACAGGATTAGTCAGTGGCTAAAGAAATAAGCTTGGTTACCTAAATATGTTGTGTTTATGTAAGTTTGACTGCTACATTTTGCTTCAACTTCAGCTAAAGCAATTTATATTGCTTTAGATTTAGATACAAAAAGTAAAGTTCAGTAAATTACATTCTTATATGCTAATTTACTCGTAAAGGCAAGTTGCACTTAACTTTCCTGTCACACCTCCACATTCTGCAGGAAAGCAAAACAGCACTATAAATAGGTTTTCGTTTGCATATCTTCCTTTTATTTCTTCTACACCTTCTACATCACAGGTTTGGTGTCAAAAAAGAGCAATTAAAAGGCAGTTTTATTGGGTTTGTGTATCTGGGTGTTTGAAACTGTTGAGAAAAGGATAACTCAAATAAACCATTATAAGAAAAGGATAGTTAACTCAAATAAACCATTATAAAAGTGAGTTTCTCACAAAGAAGAACACCAACAAAGAAGAAAAATCTAGAATAACAGCCCCTTAGTGCTCTCCTATGGGTAAGTCCACTATTGTATTATAAAGGTATTACATAATTTCAGCTCTGAGAATAAATGACATTATGATCGGACTGATTCAGTTAGTGTCCTTTTCTTTTACTAAAAAAATGAGAAAAGCTTAAACTCAATTTCAGCTGTAATAGGCCTGATTTTATAGCATTATCACAGACAAAATGCCCAGTTTAAAACTGGGAGAGAATGTTGGCCAAAACTAAGGAGAAATCTAATTATGGTGGAGGGATTGACCATTCAAAATAATGCTACTCTAGGTACAGAACATCTCGAGGGCCAAACTCTGCATGACAGGAGATCCATATTGAATATTGTATCTGTGTAATGAAAATGTGATATTGGAAACATAAAACAGACGTAATTGGCAGTTCCATTTAACAACATTACCACAAACACTGAGAACAACTGTGAACAAAGCCACAGCACAGCCACAAGTTTTACAATTCAATATTTAAGCTAAGGTTGTTGTCGAAATTTCATTAGTTTCTACACCTGCTCACCACCTGAACTTCTGGCACTTTGACATTCATTAGTGCAGAACGCTGTAGGAATTCATTAGTTGCCAGCGAGCAACGCATAAACAGCACTTATGGAGCTCAGAATCAACTACATTTCAAAGTTATTCCTAAAGTTATGCGCTGACGCTGCTGCCAAAGCGTTATGATTTCAGCCTTCTGATGATTTTAATCTATGCTTGTTACACTTCATGTGATGATCACAAGAGGACTGATGGATTAGAAGTGGGCATTTAAAGGCACAAGCCGTGTGAATGCTTAATTAGTCAATACATGATTCAGAGTTTGTTTTTCCTCCTGGTGTTATGAAAGTAAATCTATAAAGATGTGATACAGATTGGCCCCCAAAAGGCACCGTTGTTAACTTGAAGGCTGTCAGATTATATCTAAAGCCAGCCAAATTGTTTTACCGTGTGATGAATAAATATGAGGATACTCAATAAAACTGTCTGGTTGAAAAAAAAAGAGATTTTATACGGTAACACTTTGGATGCATGACCATGTTAAATGGTAATGCCACTAATTAAGTGAAATTACCAACAATCGATGTTAATCCTCGTGCTCTGAAAATAATAAGGATTAGTATGATGTAGGAATACAATCCTCAATGAGATTCTCAGCTGCTTGGTGGTTTTGCTTGTAAGTAAGTAAGCTGCGGAGGGGGGGAAACGAGCAGAATACGAAGCTGCACTAATGAGCTTCATTATTAGTCAATGATTTTAAGAGGCTTTGTTAGGTGATCCACGGGGGAAATGAATTAGCAAAATTTAGATTAGAACACACCAGTGCTTCACATCTAATACCCTTTGATGCATAAGACTGTCGACTATTTCAAAAAAATATATATAAAAAATTAAAAGGAAACGCAGTGAACCACACAACGAAGGGGGGCGGATTAGATTTCTCATCGTTATTTGTCTTTCATAACACAACATCAAAGCTAATCTGATAAACAGGAAGCGACACAAGAAACCAAAAAGAGAAATTTATTTTTCACAGGATTTTTTTTTACCATTTATATTCAAAGTGTCTGTTTATATGTGAGTCATGCTCCTTTTCCCCTTCCCTCCTCTTTCCTCAGCCTTATCATATCCTCATCCCCTCCCTTCAAGTCACCCCCCAGTTTCGCAAAGCAGTATGAGCACTGAATCCCTGCTCCATTACAGGAGATTTCTGATCTAATTGTTTTGCAATGCAGGGATTTCTCTCTCTCTCTCGCTCTTTTATTTTCTTGCTCAGGATGAGTCATAATGTAGAGGGGAAAAAAACTGCTTGAATGTCACTAAAATGTTGAATGAGTGTAAAATAACTGTCTGAAATCAAAGAAGTATACCCCCCACATGGCTGTCTTTTTTAACTGTTCATCACCCTTTAGTTATTCCTCCTTCTCACTCTACCAATTTCCTGTTTGTCTACTGAGCAGTTTCTCTTCTTCATCATCATCATTTCCCTGCTCCTCTTCCATCAAAGACACTAACTCAATAAAAAAGGCTTCAGAGCTAAATCATAATTGTTAATTATAATCTACCAAAGTACACTCAATTAGCACCAATTCAAACATCGTTATATGGCTTTATACTATCAGCACAGCTCTACAATCAAAACCGATCCGCTTTATGTAACAAGGAGAAGAGAAACTGCGTAAAGGAAATGGATGTGTGGAGTGAAAGTCTATTATTTAAGAAACTATACAGAAGTGATAATTCCTAAAGTAAATGATGGTTCTTAAATAATGTAAAAGTTAACAGTTTTTTAGTTGTCTTGCTGAATAACAGCTGTATGTTCAGAAACTGGCTTCATTGAGAGCTTTGTCTACAGTGGAAAAGGGTTCATACTAGGGACACGCAATATTGGATTTTTGGCTGATATACGATATGTCAATACATGTATGTTAATACTTATTTGGCTGATAACCGATACCAATACTGATTTTTTTTTTCTAGACCTAATTACAGAGAGTGCATAGTGTCAGAGTCCCACTGGCTGCAGCCCTCTCCAAGATGGCCACCAATTGACACCAGCTGACGGTCATCCATCTAATGAGGAACTCCTCTACTTAAGGCTGCATTCCAGTGTGATCCAACGCTGGAGCATTGTACCTCAATCGGTATTTATGACTTCAGCCAGAAAGTATTAGTCTGATAGAATGCTTACCTTGTGACCTTGTGCCCGCAGTTTCTTGTGAATCCTTGGATCCTGTTTTCCGTCTGCCAGTTCCTGCCTTGTTGCCACTCGCCTGCCAGTCCGCTCTGGAGTCCTGAAGTCATTTCAGAACCTCGACCCAACATCCCCCTGTAAGATAACAAACAGAGCATCAGTTTTGATCCACCTATCCCACCAGAAGGATCCTGACACTGTTCTCTCTTCCGGGCACTCCAGAGACCCCAAGTGTTCATTTAACCTGTACATAATAAACACTGTTATTATTGTTACTCTAAGTTTTGCTTCTGTTCTGGTCTCGTACAACTCTGGGTTCAGTCGGTGCTTACAGAATGTTCCAGCCATAACCGACCCAGAACGAGACCAGAAACGAGCAAACTCCATCCTATTTCCAGATGGATCGTATGACCATGGTCGAGGAGACACTTCAGTGGGTCTTAGCTCAACAAGACGCTGCACAGGAGACCATGAAGGAACATGGAGGTATGGTTTATACTTTAACCCAAAGACAATAATGCCTGTATGTACTGTGGAAAGACCGGGCACTACAGGAGAGATTGTCCATTTCTGGGAAACGAGAACGCCCACCAATAAAGAGAGATATATTGGTGGGTACCTCTGCTCTCTCCTCCGCCTGCCAACTTTTATTACCCACAATTATCCAAATCCACCACAATCATCATCCTGTTCCAGCTTTGTTGGATTCTGGCGCAGAACAAAATTTGATTAGTTTAGACTTGGTTCAAGGGTTATCTCTGCCCACTCGGGAGATTCCTCCCATCTGTATAGCTGGGGTTACTGGTGAAACTTTAGACCAGGTTACTCTAAAGACTTCTGGCCTTTGTCTAATTATTTCAGGTAATCATCACGAGACTATTGATTTTATGTATTTAAAGTTTCCACTCCCCAACTCCTTCTTGGATACCCTTGGTTAAAGAAGCACAATCCGTCCATTAACTGGGAGTTGGGGAGAATTGAAAAATGGAGTGACAAATGTCTAGCACAGTGCCTACGTTCTGCTGTCACATGTCAACCTGCGGAAGTTGTGTCACACAAAGAAGTAGACGTCTCTGAGATCCCATCTGTTTACCATGATTTGGCTCCCGTTTTTAGTAAACAACATGCCTTGTCTCTACCTCCCCACCGTCCCTATGATTGTACAGTCAACCTCCTACCTGGTGCCACATTACCGGCTAGTCGATTGTATAACCTGTCGAGACCTGAAAGGGAGTCTATGAAGAAATACATCAAAGAATCTCTTGAATCTGGCATAATACGTCCTTCTACTTCACCTGTAAGTGCTGGGTTTTTCGTTGTGGGAAAGAAGGATGGGACTTTACGTCCATGTATTGATTATAGGGGTCTTAACAATATCACAATAAAGAATAAATATCCATTACCTCTGATTGACTCCATATATGAACAACTCCTGTCTGCTACCATCTTTTCAAAATTGGATCTCAGAAACGCCTATCATTTGGTGCGAATTAAAGAGGGGGATGAGTGGAAAACCGCTTTCAAGACACCACTCGGACATTTTGAGTATTTGGTAATGCCTTTTGGTTTGTCAAATGTACCTGCTATGTTCCAGGCGTTGATCAATGATGTTCTGTGTGACTTTATAGGGGACTTCATTTTTGTTTACTTAGATGATATCCTTGTTTATTCTAGAGACGAGGCAAAGCACTGTAACCATGTACATAGAGTCCTTCAGAGACTTTACGAGAACCAATTATTTGTTAAAGGAGAAAAATGTGTTTCATATGACATCAGTATCATTCTTGGGGTTCATTTTTGAGAGTGGTTGTTATCGTACTGACCCCGAGAAGACCAGAGCGGTGGAGGAATGGCCGGTCCCGGAGAACAGGAAACAGCTTCAGCGTTTCCTTGGTTTTGCAAACTTTTACAGGCGATTCATAAAGGACTATAGCCGCATCGCCGCACCTCTCTCTCAACTTACCTCTATAAACCTGGTCTTCAAGTGGACTCCCGAGGCAGACGCCGCCTTCAACAGACTTAAGAGACTTTTTTCTTCTACACCAGTTCTATGCCATCCTGACCCAAGTCATCAATTCATTCTGGAAGTAGATGCCTCAGACTCTGGGGTGGGTGCCGTTTTGTCACAACGTTCTCCTAAGGATAACAAGGTCCACCCTTGTGCCTTTTTCTCACGACGGTTATCACAGGCTGAAAGAAACTATGATGTTGGCAACCGCGAGTTATTGGCAGTGAAACTGGCATTAGAAGAGTGGCGTCATTGGTTGGAGGGTACTCCTACCCCTTTTTTGATATGGAAAGACCACAAGAACCTTACATAACCTGAGAGAGGCAAAAAGATTGACTCCCAGACAGGCACGATGGTCCCTTTTCTTTAACCGGTTTAACTTTGTTCTGACTTTTAGACCTGGCTCAAAGAATGTTAAACCAGATGCTCTCTCCCATCAGTTCTCTTCCCCAGATTATCCGGACATTGAGGAAACCATTATTCCACCGGTCTCTGTCGTGGGAGCTCTCACCTGGCCCATCGAGAAGGAAGTTTTGGACGCTCAAAAGGATGAACTTGACCCTGGCACGGGTCCCTCCGGCAAACTTTTTATTCCCTCTAACATGAGGGGTAAGTATTGGACTGGCTCCATTCACACAAACTTTCCTGTCACCCTAGCACCTCCCGTATACTCTCCTTGGTTAAGACTCATTTCTGGTGGCCCACACTCACCCAAGATGTCAAGTACTATGTTTCAGCCTGTCTGACCTGTTTTAGAAACAAGACTGGTAATCAACCTCCTGCCGGACTCCTCCAACCCTTGCCCACGCCCGTACGTCCTTGGTATCATATTGCTATAGACTTCGTCACGGGTCTACCCCCTTCTGAAGGTATTACCACCATCTTCACCATCATCAACCATTTTTCAAAGGTTGCTCATTTCATTCCCCTGCCCAAGCTTCCCTCTGCTTTTGAGACGGCTCACCTTCTTACCACACATGTGTTCCGCATTCATGGTATCCCCTCTGATATAGTGTCAGATCGGGGGCCCCAGTTTATCTCGCAGGTCTGGAAGAGTTTTTGCACCTCGTTGGGGGCTTCATCCAGCCTCATTTCGGGTTATCACCCTCAATCCAATGGTCAGGCTGAGCATTGTAATCAGGAACTTGAGGCCGCCCTCCGGTGCGTCGCCAAACGTAACCCCTCGGCCTGGAGAAAGCATCTGATTTGGGTTGAGTACGCCCACAACGCTCACAAATCCTGCACCATTGGTATGTTCCCATTTGAGGCTTCTCTTGGGTACTTCCCCCCCTTTTTTCCCAGTCAGGAGATCAACGTTCCGGTTCCGTCTGTCCTGCACCATTTCCGCCGTTGCAGACGGGTCTGGCGGGAGACGAGGGTTGCCCTCTCTCGTACGGCTGCCCAGAATAGGAGGTTTGCCGACCGCCGTCGCTCTACGGCTCCCATGTACGTGGTGGGTCAGAGGGTCTCGCTCTCTACTAAAGACATTCCTATTAGGGGCACCACGAGGAAGATGGCTCCTCGTTTCATCTGACCTTTCCCGATCTTGAGGATCGTCAACCGGTCTGCGGTGCGTCTTCAACTCCCCTCGTCTATGCGGATTCACCCCACGTTCCACGTCTCTCAGGTCAAGCCGGTCTCCGAGAGCCCCCTGTGCCCGCTCTCCGACCTTCCTCCTCCTGCCCGGCTCATCGACAAACACCCGGCCTTCACTGTCCGGGCCATTTTGGACGTTCGTCGCCGTGGTCGGGGTTTTCAATACCTGGTTGATTGGGAGGGTTATGGACCTGAGGAGCGGTCTTGGATTCCCCGCTCGTTCATCCTGGACCCCAGCCTCATTACCGCCTTCTTCAACGCCCACCCGGAGAAGCGCCGCGGCCGCCCGGAGGCGTTTCTTGAGGGGGGGGGTACTGTCGGAGTCCCACTGTCTGCAGCCCTCTCCAAGATGGCCGCCAATTGACACCAGCTGACGGTCATCCATCTAATGAGGAACTCCTCTACTTAAGGCTGCAGTCCAGTGTGATCCAACGCTGGAGCATTGTACCTCAATCGGTATTTATGACTTCAGCCAGAAAGTATTAGTCTGATAGAATGCTTACCTTGTGACCTTGTGCCCGCAGTTTCTTGTGAATCCTTGGATCCTGTTTTCCGTCTGCCAGTTACTGCCTTGTTGCCACTCGCCTGCCAGTCCACTCTGGAGTCCTGAAGTCATTTCAGAACCTCAATCCAACATCCCCCTGTAAGATAACAAACAGAGCATCAGTTTTGATCCACCTATCCCACCAGAAAGATCCTGCCACTGTTCTCTCTTCCGGGTACTCCAGAGACCCCAAGTGTTGAGGAGAGTTAGGACTGTATGTTGATTTTTGAGGAAATTAGCTGGAGCACTTCACCCATACAGACACTCCGATCAGAGAGTGAGTCCTGACACAGCAAGATGGTGTTTTTCTTGGGAGTTTAATTAACTATCCAGTTAGTTTATAGCATGAAGTTTCCCTTTCTGAGCTGTAAATTCTTCCTAACTGACAGTAACTGGCATTAACTGTCCCTTTTCTGTCTGTCTGGTATCTGAAATAAAAGAAAACGGCTAAATAAGAACAAGCTAACAAATAGCTTAGCTTACCCTTAATATTACAAGACAGAACCTTAAACATGAAATAAACATTTCTTGGGCTGTCTCATATTTGCGCCAAAATCGCCACCCCATTTATATATGAAAAGAAGAAATTAGCGCTCATTAAAGTGCATTAAGCTCACCTTTGTCACAAACGCAGACAGGCATCAACGATAGAAAACACCAACGGCTATAAAACCAACGGCTTTCTCAGCTCTATTTATCCCCAAGGACCCCTTAGCTGTCTAACAAGATGCCTGACGTAAAAATACGAATTAGCTGTCTAACGTAAAAAATACGTATTAGCTGTCTAACAATATGCCTGAACAAAAACAATGCATAGATACTGGGGAATTTATAACAGCCGCCCCCAGAATAGCCTAGCTATTATGTAAAGTCTATTAAATTCCCTAAGATGAAGTGGAGTCCCGTATTTTGTCCATCATCAGGTGGAATGGCCGGAAGCTGGACCATACGTGGTACCGACCGCAGGTAGGTCTTCTCTCCAATCCGAACCTCAGCTGACCGGATCCGACCGTCTGCACTCTCGATCACCTTGACAACCTCCCCGATGGGCCACTGTGCTCTCTGAAGCTGGGGATCAACGATCATGACGATCGTGCTCTGCGTGAGGTCATCAGTAGGCCGCCTCCACTTCTGCTGAACTGGCAAGGACGGAAGGTGATGCCGCAGGAACTGCACCCAGGAGTGGTCCACCATCATCTGACAGTGGCGCCAAAGTCTTCTTGTGACGGTGTCAGGAGCGTAAGACGCTGGGGTAAGGAGGCGTCCCGCCGCCCCATCAACAACATGTTTGGCATCACTGGATCAGGATCAGCTATGTCTGATGAAACATAGCCTAAGGGCTTGGCGTTGGATCTGGTCAGCTCAGTCTTCAGCTCGCCTGTTTCTTCAGCTAGCTGTGCTATGCGCTTGGGCTGAGTCTCTCTTTCAGCTGTGAGTTTCTGCTTTTTCTCAAGATCCCCATCTTTCTGCTGGCTAACAAGTTGTTGTACTCTGGCTTTAAGTCGTTTGAGGTCTTCTTCGAGCAGCCTCTTATCAGCCTGCAGGGAGCCATTTTTCTCTGACAGTACAGACAGAGAGTTGTGCAGTGGGTTGACATCTGATTGGAGCTTCTTCACTTTAGCCTGAGCCTGCTGAAGCTCCTGTCCCAGTTTATCCCTGTCCACTTTCAGCATCTTGTTGGTTTCTTGCAGAGAAGTGATCGTCTCCAACTTCTTCAGCTGTTCTTGCTGCTCTGCCTGGCTGGCCTTCAGACTCCGCTGCAGCTCACAGACTTGTTTCTCCACTGTGTCCACAGCCTTCCTTCTCTCCTCCTTTTCCTGCAGCTCCATCTTCTCCAACTCTAAAAACCTTTTTTTCAGCTGCCTCTGCACCTCCTCTGACTCCTTCAGTCTGACCTCTAGAGAACGTAACTCTTTCTCTTTCTTCAGGCTATCTTCCAGAGTCAGTACCACAGATCGATACTGTTCAACCGTGGCATTAGCATTATTCAGCTGCTCAGTGAGTTCAGTGTTCTGTTCCTCAGCACTTTGTAGGAGACCCTTCATCTCTGAGAGCTCCTGCTCTGACTGGCTGGCTTGCTGAGGTGCTGCTGGAACTGGAGAGTGTACCCTCAGTGGTGCTTGGAGGGCAGCAGCTCTGGTAGCTGGGTTGGTCGTGAGATAACAGGAAGCAGTCGTGAGATAACAGGAAGCAGCAGTAGAATCCATACTGTCTGAACCCTGAAGTGCCCAACCAAGGCTTGTGTGGATTGCTGTTGGACTGCCCTTTGGACCGAATCTCACTGGCTCTTTTGCTGTGATCAAGTGTGTGTAGTCAGCACCAATTAATAGCAACGGCTGCACTTCACTAAAGTCAGGGATTGGAAGACCCTGTAGATGGCGGTAACGTCTCTGTAATGCAGTTGTAGGGTATGATTGTTCTGCTAAAGCTAGCTGGCCTGCTGTATAAGCAGCTTTAATGTGGTGGCACTCCTTAGAGTTCCCTAGTGGGGCAACATAGAAGGAAACAGACTCACCAGCCAGATGGGCCACGTCTTGGCGAATAGTGCGTAGAGTGAGGGTCTCTGTTTTACCTTTAAGGCCTAGACGTTGGGCAGCTGCTGGTAGAATTATTGTCCTTTCAGCCCCATCATCCAGGATGGCATGGGTCTTCAGTGACCTCCGGCCGTGAGTTATTAGGATGGGCACCACCTTGAGATACACTTTTCCTCCTTGCTTAGAGGTGCTGAGCGTGGCTTGGTCGCGTGGTGTGATGAGGTAGACACGCGAGTCTGACTTGGCAACATCATGTAGAACTCTCAGATGAATCTCCTGACACTCACTGCATGGTTTCTTTAAAGTGCAGGCTTCAGGTTGGTGGTTGGTCCTCCCACAATTACGACAGCGCTTACCACGTTCAAGCCATCTCCTGACTTCTTCTGGTGAATGCTGTACAATAACAGAGCACTGGGATATATAGTGCTCTGTGCTCTTACAGAAGAGACATAGCTTCTTAAATCTTTGTGACTTGGGATCAGAGTGGGCTGCCTCTGCAGGAAAACTGTTATCAGCTTTGGGTTCATCAGAGCCGTGATAGACAGAAACAGATTGTGCTCGAGGCTTTGGAGCTGGAGCGTGTCTTTCTCTCCTGGAGGCAGGTGGCTCTTCAGGGCGGTGGCGCTGTGCCATTTTTGCAGAGAGTCTTTGAGCTTCTGCCTTTACTTTGAGCCAGCTGGCAAGGTCTCTGAGGTTGTAGGGGTTGAGTTGACTTGTGTTGAAACGACCTTGTGTCTGGAGGTGCTCTACAAAACTGTCTCTCAGGTACCTGGGAAGCTTACTCAACAGTCTGTCGACGTGACCAGTTGACATTGTTTCTGTACCATTTGGTCCCTCTAATGAAGTGAGCATTCCTACTAGCAGGTCAACACTGAGGGCAAAGCTCTGGAAGCCTTTTGTGTCCCCAGATCTTACATCAGGGGCGTTTAGGATAGTAGCAATCTCACTCTGTGCTAGCTGATGTGGTTGTCCATATTGCCTCTGTAGTGCCTCCATAGCAGCTGTGTAAGGTTGGGTATAATGTCTGCAAGACTGAGCAATCAGCTTGGCCTCCTCCAGGACTAGACGCTCCATAAGTACACGGTATTTGTAGTGCTCAGACAGCTCTGTATGGGGGTCGAGCAGGTGGTCTAGTGCCATCTTAAGGTCAGTAAATTCTCTCTCACTATCATGAACCAGCTTGGGCAGTTCAGGTACAGGAACAGGCTGCTTCGGCGGCTGGAAACTGTATGTGGACTGTGGCATGGTGTACTGTGGCAGGAAAGAACTGTAACCATGGGGAGCTGGCCCTACCATGACAGGCACTGGCTGGTAGACCGTCTGTACTGCAGGAGGTTGAAACTGGAGAACAGGTTGTGGAGATGGACCTGGCTGATAACCTGGCGGCTGCAAGATGGGCTGCGTAGTACTAAACGGTGGGGGCTGGTGCATAGGAGGTGCATTGATGACTTGTGTATGCTGATACATAGGCTGTGCAGTTTGGTACACAGGTTGTGCAACATTAACTTGCGTGGGCTGATACACAGGCTGTGTGGTGTTACCTTGTGTGGGTTGATACACAGGCGGTGGCACTGCCATAGGGGTGTAGAGGTTCTGGCACTGAAGCATGATATTGTTTGATAGTGATGTGGGTTGCAGCACATGACGTGGTGTTGCTGGAGCCAGGGGTTGACGTGCTGGTGTTGACACAGCTGGATGTGGCTGGTATTCTGTATGGGCTGGACCTGTATAATTGGGCTGGTATTGTTGAGCATTTACAGCTGTAGTCACGGGATTCATTATTTGATAGGCTGGTTGGTATGACGTAGATATTGTGGGTTGTAACATGCTCATTGTAGTGGAGAGTGGTTGCCTGATGTCAGCTCCAAACTGTGATGCAGATGTTAATGTAACTGGAAGAGACCAGGTTGTACTGTCTGGCCGAAGACTCAACTTAAAAGATGTTGCTTGTTGGGATGCTAGAGAATGTTCACTTGAGCAGTCATCTGTGCTGGGATAACTTTGCAGGCTGCATTCACTTAGGGCAGGAGATGGGGTCCTTTCACACCCCACTCGTGAGCCAGGCTGGGTATTAGCTTGTAGTACT
>JBBPBX010030069.1:0-20069 GCA_038048925.1 Garcialebias charrua
TATACATATACATATACATATACATATACATATATATATATATATATATATATGTGTGTGTGTGTGTAAGCATATATACACACACAATCAATCAACATTTTCAATAGAAGTTATAGATAAGCAAACTGAAATTAGCATTTTGAATTGCTGTTTACCCCAAAATCTAAATTAAAACTATGACATATTTATTCTGGATGTATTATAGGTACGTGAAGGTAATAGGTACGAGATAAATGTACATTGTTAATAATTATGCCTGTCACTTTCTCATTATTTTGTTTTAGCCTGCAAGAGGACCCCTGCTGGTCCATTACTGTAACGCACCATGTTTACACAATGCCTAGAGAAAGCTAACGTCAGCTAGCTTGTATTTACAAGTTTCGCTCATTTTATCGCAGTATATTGTCCATAAACTTTGGTACATACTTGGTAAACTGAAGAAAGTTCCAAATCGGCGTCCAACTCGTTGTTGTGTCTTCGCATGTTGTACTCCATACAAAACCTTCTGACACTCATTACCGAGTAATGTGGAGCTCCATGGCGACGCAAAACGTTACTGATTTCAGAGTGTGGTTTTCCTCTCTCAAAAAGTTTGATGATCAATTCAGAAAACGGTTCAAGTGCAGCCATTGCCTATTATTTAAAATGTTTTGTTTTTATCCCGTCTTTCTCCGCTGTAAAATGTATTCTTTGGCGACTTCCGGTACGTCATTTCCGGTGTCGCTACAAATTAAAACAACAACCGTATTTACGCAAAAACCAAATCGCACCTTTTTTTTTATTTTTGCAATTTGTGTTTTTCTAATTTCGTTTGAAAAACGAAATAACGAAAAAACCATTTAAAAACCGTTTTTGTAATTTCATTTTAAAACGAAAAAACGGAATAACCAAAGCTTGTTTGGTTATTTGGTTTTTATTTTGAAACGGAATAACCAAAGAACGAACCATACACGGATTAGTGATGTGTTCATATTTTCATGTGTTGGTCAAAAAGCGCGCGGCAGAGTTCTGTACAAGCTGTAAACGGGAGATGGAGGATTGATTAATACCAACATACAAAGCATTACAATAGTCAAGTCTGGAGGTCACAAAGGCATGGATGGCCTTCTCCAGATCACCACGGCTGAGAAATGACTTGACTTTGGAGAGCAGACGGAGCTGAAAGAAGCTGGTCTTGACAACAGAACTGATCTGTTTATCAAACTTTAAGTTGGAGTCAAGCTGCACTCCAAGATTTCTGACCACCGGGTTGAAGTGGGGGAGGGGAAAACCAACACTGGGACTGGGAAGGATGTTGCTGGTGTCATCAGGTGCACCAAATAAAATGCATTCAGTTTTATCTGTGTTTAGGTGGAGGAAGTTTTGAGAGAGCCAGTGCTTAATGTCATTTAAGCAGTTGACAAGAGTGTTTGAACTGAGTGAGGGGTTGGGAGTGACTGGCAGATAGATTTGTAAATCGTCTGCATACATGTGAAAAGACAGGTTATGACGTGCAATGATTGATCCTAATGGCAGCATGTAAAGAGAGAAGAGGACTGGCCCTAGAATAGATCCCTGTGGTACGCCAGAGGTCAGAGGGGTTGATGAAGAGGAGAACAGATCACCTATCATGACAGAGAATGTTCTGTCTGTTAAGTATGATCTGAACCACTCAAGGAGTTCAGAGTCCCAGGACCCTGAAACAACCCAGACCTGAGCTCATCTGGGGAAACCATCACCACCAGGCAGCAGTTGACTCCTCCCCCTCCTCTCACCTCTTGAGTCACGCAGTCCCCAGCAGCGTGCAGGACGTCCTCCTGACCCGTCAGCGTCCTGCTGACGTTCTGCAGGATGCTGAGCTCCAGAGCGGACAGCGCCTCCTGCAGGCCGACGTCGGTGACGAAGCGCTCCGACAGCCATCGCAACAGAGACTCAGGGAGGGGGGCGGAGTCTCCCCTCACGGTCAGCTGGTTACCCAACAGCAGAGCCTGGACTTCCTCTTGGACCAGAACTGAAACCTGAGAGAGAGGTTCAATTCACTTCCTGCTGCTTCTTCACAATAAAGGTTCTACATTAAAACTTATTGTGAAGGTCCTCAGCGTCTCCAACGTCCTGATAGAAAGCAGAAGTTCTGACCGTCTGTTGGACTCTGTCCAGTCCAGTCCGACACTCTGACAGAGCCTGAATGTCCCGCTTCATGTCCCCCAGAGCTGCCTCCAGCCGTAGAACTTCCGCCTGCAATGCATCATGGGAGGGTCTGTCCACGCCAGCGCTGCAGGACACATGTCCAACATGTGAGAAACACGTCCCAACGACCAGGTGAACATGATGAAGAGGAGAAGATACCTGACAGCAGCTGGGAGAGACACTGCTGAAGGTTCTGGTGTCCGCTGGACCTCCTGCAGGACAACACGCAGGGTCAGAGACACGGAAAACCTGGTCAGACCTGGTCCAGGTCAGTCAGTCACGTGACCTGGTCCAGGTCAGTCAGTCACATGACTGACTGACCTGGACCAGGTCACATGACTGACTGACCTGGACCAGGTCACATGACTGACTGACCTGGTCCAGGTCACATGACTGACCTGGACCAGATCACGTGACTGACCTGGTCCAGGTCACGTGACTGACTGACCTGGTCCAGGTCACGTGACTGACTGACCTGGGTTCTGGCAGCCAGACTCTGCAGCTGCAGCTCCAGATGATCCAGACGGGTCGTCTGCGTGTCGAGCAGCAGAAGGTCGTGCTGTCTGATCTGGACACAGAAACAAAGTCAGGTTCACGTTCTGGTTGGAGATAGAGCTCACGTTTGGGGGCGGGGCTTGTTACCTGCTCCCTCTGCCTCTTCTCCTCATCCAGGTGAGCTCGGAGCTCAAGGAGCTGTCGATCCAGAAGATCTCTGATCCACAGTTCCGCGCCGTCACCGCTGCTCTCAAACAAAGATGGCCGCCGCTGATGGAGGTCGGTAAAGAGCTGGAGCACCTCCCTGTGTCTCCGCTCCACCCGCCGTCCTGCAGACTCCACCCGCTCCCACAGAACCATCAGGCTCTGCTCCACCTGAACCAGGTGCTCAGGTTCTACGGCCGGCGTCGGCTCC
Organism: Garcialebias charrua; assembly: GCA_038048925.1. Lineage (NCBI taxonomy): Eukaryota > Metazoa > Chordata > Actinopteri > Cyprinodontiformes > Rivulidae > Garcialebias > Garcialebias charrua. The sequence continues at coordinate 3,077 of JBBPBX010030069.1, forward strand.
TGGACTGCAGGAACCTCCTGACGATCAGAAGACCGAGTGAAGACCGAGTGAAGACCGAGTGAAGACCGAGTGAAGACCAGGAGAACTTTGAAACCACAACAGTCCTGACAAACAGCAGCAGCTCACCAGAGCAGCAGCTGGATCAGCAGCTGCAGGTTGGCTTGGCTCCTCCTCCTCCTCCTCTGATTGGTTCAGAGGGGACAGGAAGCTGTCCACAGAGGACAGAGCCGGGACATGGTCCACAGGTGTGACGTTGACGTCTGGAAGGACGGAGCTGATCCAGCACAGACCTGAAGGAGGAGGACAGAGGACAGAGGACAGAGACAGAGGACAGAGGACAGAGACAGAGGACAGAGACAGAGGACAGAGACAGAGGACAGAGGACAGAGACAGAGGACAGAGACAGAGGACAGAGACAGAGGACAGAGACAGAGGACAGAGACAGAGGACAGAGACAGAGGACAGAGACAGAGACAGAGGACAGAGACAGAGGACAGAGACAGAGGACAGAGACAGAGGACAGAGACAGAGGACAGAGACAGAGGACAGAGACAGAGGACAGAGACAGAGGACAGAGACAGAGGACAGAGACAGAGGACAGAGACAGAGGACAGAGACAGAGGACAGAGACAGAGGACAGAGGACAGAGGACAGAGACAGAGGACAGAGACAGAGGACAGAGACAGAGGACAGAGACAGAGGACAGAGACAGAGGACAGAGACAGAGGACAGAGACAGAGACAGAGGACAGAGACAGAGGACAGAGACAGAGGACAGAGACAGAGGACAGAGACAGAGGACAGAGACAGAGGACAGAGACAGAGGACAGAGACAGAGGACAGAGACAGAGGACAGAGACAGAGGACAGAGACAGAGGACAGAGACAGAGGACAGAGACAGAGGACAGAGACAGAGGACAGAGACAGAGGACAGAGACAGAGGACAGAGACAGAGGACAGAGACAGAGGACAGAGACAGAGGACAGAGACAGAGGACAGAGACAGAGGACAGAGACAGAGGACAGAGACAGAGGACAGAGACAGAGGACAGAGACAGAGGACAGAGACAGAGGACAGAGACAGAGGACAGAGACAGAGGACAGAGACAGAGGACAGAGACAGAGGACAGAGACAGAGGACAGAGACAGAGGACAGAGACAGAGGACAGAGACAGAGGACAGAGACAGAGGACAGAGACAGAGGACAGAGACAGAGGACAGAGACAGAGGACAGAGACAGAGGACAGAGACAGAGGACAGAGACAGAGGACAGAGACAGAGGACAGAGACAGAGGACAGAGACAGAGGACAGAGACAGAGGACAGAGACAGAGGACAGAGACAGAGGACAGAGACAGAGGACAGAGACAGAGGACAGAGACAGAGGACAGAGACAGAGGACAGAGGACAGAGACAGAGGACAGAGACAGAGGACAGAGACAGAGGACAGAGACAGAGGACAGAGACAGAGGACAGAGACAGAGGACAGAGACAGAGGACAGAGACAGAGGACAGAGACAGAGGACAGAGACAGAGGACAGAGACAGAGGACAGAGACAGAGGACAGAGACAGAGGACAGAGACAGAGGACAGAGACAGAGGACAGAGACAGAGGACAGAGACAGAGGACAGAGGACAGAGACAGAGGACAGAGACAGAGGACAGAGACAGAGGACAGAGACAGAGGACAGAGACAGAGGACAGAGACAGAGGACAGAGACAGAGGACAGAGACAGAGGACAGAGACAGAGGACAGAGACAGAGGACAGAGACAGAGGACAGAGACAGAGGACAGAGACAGAGGACAGAGACAGAGGACAGAGACAGAGGACAGAGACAGAGGACAGAGACAGAGGACAGAGACAGAGGACAGAGACAGAGGACAGAGACAGAGGACAGAGACAGAGGACAGAGACAGAGGACAGAGACAGAGGACAGAGACAGAGGACAGAGACAGAGGACAGAGACAGAGGACAGAGACAGAGGACAGAGACAGAGGACAGAGACAGAGGACAGAGACAGAGACAGAGACAGAGGACAGAGACAGAGGACAGAGACAGAGGACAGAGACAGAGGACAGAGACAGAGGACAGAGACAGAGGACAGAGACAGAGGACAGAGACAGAGGACAGAGACAGAGGACAGAGACAGAGGACAGAGACAGAGGACAGAGACAGAGGACAGAGACAGAGGACAGAGACAGAGGACAGAGACAGAGGACAGAGACAGAGGACAGAGACAGAGGACAGAGACAGAGGACAGAGGACAGAGGACAGAGACAGAGGACAGAGACAGAGGACAGAGACAGAGGACAGAGACAGAGGACAGAGACAGAGGACAGAGACAGAGGACAGAGACAGAGGACAGAGACAGAGGACAGAGACAGAGGACAGAGACAGAGGACAGAGACAGAGGACAGAGACAGAGGACAGAGACAGAGGACAGAGACAGAGGACAGAGACAGAGGACAGAGACAGAGGACAGAGACAGAGGACAGAGACAGAGGACAGAGACAGAGGACAGAGACAGAGGACAGAGACAGAGGACAGAGACAGAGGACAGAGACAGAGGACAGAGACAGAGGACAGAGACAGAGGACAGAGGACAGAGGACAGAGACAGAGGACAGAGACAGAGGACAGAGGACAGAGGACAGAGGACCTCCTGATCAGAGCAGCGAGTGAAAACTAGAATCCTGGAGTTCATCTGAGACTCACTGAGGAGGAGGAGCAGAGGGAGGACAACGACGAAGAGTCTGAACAGGAACCTGCAGAGAAACCACATGAATCAAGAAGTTTCTTTAAAATGACTGAAAAGTCTCAGGAGGTCCAATAAACCCACCAGAACCTGAGATGAGGAACTCACCTGTTCAGGTGAGAGCTGGAGGTCATGTGACTCCAGCACTTGTAGATCCACCTGCAGGCGTGAGCTGCTGACCCACCTGAGGACAGAACCAGACCAGGATCAGTCCCTCAGCTTGGACTAAACTAACCAGTGACACAGAGTCCAACCCCAGAGACCAGAGCTGCTCAGAGACACAAAGACAAACAGGAAGTCCCAGAGATAAAATAATAGTAAATAATAATAAAAGGAACAAACTTCTGCATCTGAAACAAATGACCCAGAAAGTGACAGGACAGATTCCTACAAGAAGAAGAGCTTTCCAGACTCTTCCAATAACAGAACTCAACTACAGACAGGAAACCAGATCTGTCCAGGACCAAGGATACTTCCATCAGAACATGGACAGAGATGTTAACCTGCAGAAGAACACACACACACACACACACACACACACACACACACCAGTGTTTCCCCTACCATTACACAAGCGGAATGCCGTCAACAGAACTGAGCACCCCGCCTACCAAACCAAACCCATACACTCCCCCGGCACTGACACAGCACTAAGCTAGCGGCACGAAATACAGGCTGTCTAGCTAAAAAGATAAAGGCGCCTCTTCTCTCATGCTGAACACCCCCCCCAACATTCCCACGCTCAAAAACTGTTGGTACAAGTTGCGCTCAGACATGTCTCTGATGAGAGGAGCACCCCGCCAAGGCAAGTTAACTAGGGGAAACACTGCACACACAACAGAGGGACCACGGCGGCACACACAGACCACACCCACACGGCCAGCCTTTAGGGGAACAAACAGGAGGACACTCGGGGACATGGTGGTCCCACTGGGCTTAGACAGTTGGAGACAAGTTGTCACCTGAGTCCTGTAAATGTCCCAGAACCTTCTTGAGGGTTCTTCAGTCCCTCACGGGATCCACGTCCATGTGTTGAATCTTGAACAAGTCCAAAGATGTGGGGGACACATCTTCTCAAGCGTGGACAGACTCTGGAGTGGTCCAACAGTCCCAGGTGTCGGACCGCTCTGATGAGAAATAAAAACTGCCCATCTTCAATTCTAGAGGGGTCCAACATGGACAGAATAACGTGCATGGACAACGGGACAGCTTTACAGGCCATCATAAAAATACTCATCATCTAATCCTGGTTTTGCTAAGTGTCAGGATCCAGTCAGGGACAATGAAACGTCTCTGTTCTGTCAGCTTTAGGTCTCCAACAGCAGCAGCCCAGTGAGACGCTGCGTTAGAATGGGAACGGACAAGGACGAACACAAGGACGGTGTGGGAAGACAGACATGACGAGGTTGACCTGCAAAACGTCCGGTTCTCAGCACGGAACAGAGAAGGGTCTTGGTGAGAGGACACAGAGATGCAGCTGCTCTCCGACAGAACCGAAGGAGGCACGAAGCTGAAGGAGCAAAGAGCAGTCAAGACACGTCTTGGCTGAGGGACACAGGCGTCTCGTCCGAAGGTCAGGTCTGGTCTGAAGGTTCAAGAGCACCTCCACCCAGTAGTTGGACTGAGGATCTGGTTTTTCAGGACATACCAAGGACTGGCCAAGACCTGAACATTACTTTCTCCAGCGGCCCCTTGAGGATCCAGGAAGTACTGAGTCCATCAGAGGGCCGACACTGAAGTACCACATTATTGTGTGTGTGTGTGTGTGTGGGGGGGGGGGGTCTGACTGATAATGGGACAGAACTTTTAATTATGTCTAAATTAAAGTGACAACTTTAATTTTCAAGGGCCCACCACCTGCTTGAAGGGCCATAAAATTCAGGTCCATGCCTCCATAGGCAGTGGCCGAAGGCGGGGGCCTTGACGCTCTGACCCGGGCTTACCAAAGCTGCTCTTGGGACATGGAACATGACCTCGCTGGTGGGGAAGGAGCCCGAGTTTGTGCCGTACCAACTAGATATAGTTGGGCTCACCTCAACACACAATGGGCTCTGGAACCGATCTCCTTGAGAGGGGCTGGACCTTATTCCATTCTGGAGTTGCCCATGGTGAGAGGTGCTGACCTGGTGAGTCTACTTTTGACCCCCTGACTTGACACCTGTGTATTAAGAGTTTTCCTTGGTAGATGAAGGTACAGTAGTTTTGTTACACCTTCAGGTGGGGGGGACGGGCTCTGACTGTTGTTTGCGCCCACACACCAAACAGCAGTTCAAAGTATCCGTCCTGCTTGGAGTCTCTGGTAGGGGTGCTGGAAGGTGCTCCAGCTGGGGACTCCTGTATTCTGCTGGGGGGCTTCAATGTCCAAGTGAGTAATGACAGTGTGACCTGCAGGGGTGTGATTGGGAGGAACAGCCTCCATGTTCTGAATCCGAGCAGTGTTCTGTCGTTGGACTTCTGTCTAGTCATAGTTTGTCCATCACAAATACCATGTTCCAACATAAGGGTATCCATACGTGCAAGTGGCACCAGGTGGACCTAGGTCGTAGATTATTGACTTTGTAGTCGTGTCATCTAATTTGCGGCCGTTTGTTTTTGACACTCAGGTGAAGAGAGTAGCTGAGCTGTCAACTGATCACCACCTGGTAGTGAGATGGATCAGACGGAGGGGAAGATGCTGGACAGACCCGGTAGACCCAAACGTGTAGTGAGAGTTTGCTGGGAACACCTGGCAGAAGAACCCATCAGAAAGATCTTCAACTCACACCTCCAAGAGAGCTTTAACTGCATCCCAGCTGAGAAGGGGGACATTGAGTCTAGGTGGGCCATGTTCCACACCTCATTGGTTGAGGTGGCTGCCTTGAGTTGTGGCCACAAGGTTGTCAGTGCTTCTCGCGGTGGCCATCCACAAACCCTTTGGTGGACTTCCAGAGTTAGGGAGGCCGTCAAGCTGAAGAAGGAGTCCTGTTGGGCCTTGTTGGCCAGTGGGACTCTGGAAGCAGCTGAGGAGTACCGGAGGGCCAAGTGGTCCACAGACTTGGCTGTTACTGAGGCTAAAGCTCAGATGTGGAAGGAGTTCAGCGAGGCCCTGGATAAAGACTATTGGTCATCTTTGAGGAGATTCTGGCAAACCATCAGGCGGCTGAGGAGGAGAAGCAGTTCTTTACCAACACTGTGTTCAGTGAAGGTGGGCTGCTCTTGACCTCAACCAGTGATGTCGTCGGGAGGTGGAAGGAATACTTTTCAGACCTTCTCAATCCAACCAGCACGTCTTCCATGGAGGAAGCCGAGTCGAGGGGACTTTGGAGTTGGTCTGTCCATAGCCGTGGCTGAGGTCAACAAGGTCGTTAAAAAGCTCAGAGGCGGCAGGGCTTCGAGGGTGGATGAGATTCACCCTGATTTCCTTAAGGCTCTGGATGTTGTGGGGCTGTCTTGGTTGACATGCCTTTGCAACATCACGTGGACATCGGGGGCAGTGCCACTGGATTGGCAGACTGGGATGGTGGTTCCCCTTCAAAAAGAAGGACCAGAAGGTGTGCTCCAATTATAGTGACATCACTCTCATTAGCCTCCCTGGTAAGGTCTATTCAGGTACTGGAGAAGTGAGTCCCATCGTTGGTCAAACCTCAGATCAAGAAGGAACAATGTGGGTTCCGTCCAGGCCGTGGAACACTGGACCAGCTCTTTATCCTCACCAAGGTCCTCGAGGGGTCATGGGAGTTTGTCCATCCTGTCTACATGTGTTTTGTGGACTTGGAGAAGGCATTCGACCGTGTTCCTCGGGGTGCACTGTGGGGGGTGCTCTGTGAGTATGGGACTGGAGGTCCGTTGTTACAGGCTGTTTGGTCCCTATACAAACAGTGCGAGAGTTTGGTTCTCATTGCAGGTAGTAAGTCGGACCCTTCAGGGTGGGAGTTGTTAGATTCTGTTCATAACTTTATGGACAGAACTTCTCGGTGCAGCCAGGGGCTGGAGGGATTCTGGTTCTGTGGCCTCAGGATTCATCTCTGCTCTTTGCAGATGATGTGGTCCTGTTGGCGTCATCGTGCCATGACCTTCAGCACTCACTGGAGCAGTTCACAGCTGGGATGAGAACCAGCACCTCCAAATCTGAGGCCATGGTCCTCAACCAGAAAAGAGTGGATTGTTCTTCAGGTCGAGGGTGAGGTTCTGCCTCAAGTGGAAGAGTTCAAGTTTCTCAGGGTTTAGTTCACAAGTGTGAGGTTGACAGATGGATTGGTGCAGCGTCTGCAGTATTGTGGACTCTGTACCAGTCCGTTGTAGTGAAGAGGGAGCTGAGCTGTAAAACAAAGTTCTTTGTTTACTGGTCGGTCTACGTTCCTCCCCTCACCTCTGGTCATGAACTCTGGTAGAGACTGAAAGAATGAGATCGTGGATCCAGGAGGTTGAAATGAGTTTCCTCTGCAGAGTAGCTGGACTCTCCCTCAGAGACAGAAGAGACTCTGAGGAGAACCACTGCTCCTCCACATCCAGAGGAGACAGGTGAGGTGGTTCATCTGGTAAGGATGCCCCCTGGGCGCCTCCCTCGGGAGGCGCTTTGGGCATGTCTGACTGGGAGGAGACCCCCGGGAAGACCCAGGACACACTGGAGAGACTACGTCTCTGTTGGTCTGGGAACACTTTTCCAGAGCTGGAAGAGGTGGATGATGGATTAAAGTGATAACGATGTGTGTTTGGACTGGATCAGAACCAGACCTGAACCTGGATCAGAACCAGACCTGAACCTGGATCAGAACCAGACCTGAACCTGGATCAGAACCAGACCTGAACCTGGATCAGAACCAGACCTGAACCTTCATGTCGTCCTACAAGCAGCTGAAACATTTCATGTTTGTCTCCGCAGCTCAATACCAGCTGCACAAGTTGAACTTTAGCTCATTTCAGAGCAGCGTGTGTTGATGGAACAGAACCTGTGAAAAGTGCAGCGCTGCAAACCAACGCCAACAAACAGGAAGCTGCAGACCACCAGGAGGAGGAGGAGGAGAGCTGCTTCTCCTTACAGTCGTCACCTGTTGGCCTCAATGTAAAGAAAGAAACAATCATCAGTCAGACTGACCAGAACATTTGCCTCCACATCAACGGACCGGGTCGTTTCAGACAGCAACTCCATTTGAAGTTAAGGTTCTGACCCGTCACAGCGGTTCTGGAGGAACCACAGTCCGGTCCTTTACGTCGGTTTGTATATTTCAGGGTTGTTTTGTCAGAAATGTGGTTCTGATCTGTAGGGGGTGCGCTGGAGACTCCAGAACCAGAGGTCCATTTCAGTCCCAGCTAGGTTCCGACTAGCGGTTAGCTCGTCTGATTTAAACAGTTTCTCCACACAGAGGGCCACCTACAACAGGTAAGATACTGACCATTCATAACTTTTAAATGTCTGAACTGTCCCTTTAACAAACAGAACCGGGCTGAACCCACAGAACCTCTGGGTGGTCTCAGTATATTTGTAAACTCCATGTTTAGTTTAAACATATCCGTTAATATCAAATCCGACAAGAATTACATCTCAAAGTGCAACATTAATTGACAACATATTTACTAACATAACAGATGGGGAGGTGATAAGTGGTATAATGATGATGGATATCAGTGATCATTTACCGGTTTTCTCAATTTACAAAAGTGATGATAGTAAACCAACAACAATTAAAAGAAAACATAATATAATAAATACATCAAAAAAGCATTAGATAAATTCAAAGAAGATTTAGACATGCAAAAATGGGATGAAGTATGCGTTGATGACAAACAAATCTTATGATGAATTTATGAGGATCCTTGAAATATATATATATATATTTTTTAATTGTCTGCAAATAATCTACGTAAAGGATAAAAAAGTCGATCATCCTTGGATGACTAATGGATTAAAGAATGCATGTAAAAAAAGAACAATCTTTATTTAGGTTTCTTAAAATCTAGAACATGGACGCTGAAGAAAAATACAAAAAGTACAAAAATAAATTAGTAGGAATTATAAGAAAGCAAAAGAGGGAATATTATAGTCAATTATCACATAAATGTAGCGGTGATATGAGGGCAACATGGCGGGTAATTAACAATGTTCTAAATAAACATAAGGGCAATATGGGATTGTCACAACATTTTGTAGAAAAGATTGTAGAAATTCATGATGATAAAGAAATTGTAAAAGGTTTCAATAATTAGTTTGTAAATGTGGGATCTAATCTTGCAACCTCAATTCCTATAGTGGATGAAAATGTGAGTTATTTAATCAGTGGTTGTGTAAACAGTATGTTTCTAAATGGAACTACTAAAGAAGAAATAATGAAGGTTGTTGGACAATTTGCTGATAAAAGTGTAGGATATATGCACTCGTCAATTTTACTTACTGTACAATATTCCAAAATGAAAGAGTAAGCAGATTTTATCGGACCCAAATTCTTAGCATTTAATTTTAACAAGTTCTCTCTTTTTAGGATTTAAACGAACTTGTGACTAGACGGGATGTAACTTGACAGGAAACATTATATTTGACCTACCAAAGGTAGAATCATTTAATAACAAATCATTAAATTACATCACAACATGTACATGGATAGAGTGATCGATCAGTTTCCTATAAATTTACTTTAGCAGATGAATTCATGCCTCCGTAACTTCTAGGTACAACAGAACACAAGTTATGGGTCTTTGTATAACTTATCTGCAGGCACATTAACTTAGAGGTTAAAGAAAAGTTTAAGAGAAGTAAGATGGAGGCTGGAAGAAAATAGAGGATGAGGAGAGGTAAGATCTTGATGTGTTTTAACCAGGAAAAGCACACTCTTCGTCGGCTTCAGCTAGACTCTCGTCCGCGAGGAACAACGACTCTTTACCTGGCGAAGATTCTTCATCTCGGCTACGGTAAAGTAGATTAGCCTCACCGTACACAGACCGTCCGTCCGTGCTCACGTTGTTCAGGCTTCAGCTCGTTCACCTTCCAGCGGCTTCCATGAGATCTGCATCGACCTACCGAAGTAGCGACCTCAGTTCCGGTTTGGCTTTTCAAGATAAGGAATTTCACTAAAGTGAAGCTTTTTACAGCTTGAAATAGATTTACAACAGGCATGTTATAAATCTTTAACTGATGACGTGTCCTTAGCGTTCGACAGACGTGCAAATCAGCTCTTTGGGGAACCTCATGGTTTGAGTTCCTCCAGCAGACTCTAGGCTCAGACAGGAAGTGGAGCATTAAAAAAACAAGTTGACCCAGTGAAATCCACTCGCTCATTGGTTGTTTCCCAGAGAACGGGAGGGATTTTAGCTCAGGCCAGAAGTTATCAAAAGTTAAAGAAGTGAAGATTTTTCAGTGAAAATGTTTAAAGTGACAGAAACCCGTCGCCAATAGCTTATATGCCACGGGCTTCCGTTCCAGCACCTCCGCAGGCATTACACAGACGGCGCACTTCCGGTTAGCGGGAAAGACACGAACATAAATGACTAAATACAATTAATAAAACATCGGCATACACACCAATAACAACTCTATACACATATAAAACCATATAAAATTATGGCGACGTTCCCCCTACGGATAGCCGCGATAAATGTTCGCCGAAACCCCCCCGCGGAACAGCTGTTCCCACCGGTGGGCGGACACAACGGTACTCACGTGTAGTGCCGGTAGCGCGCGGCCGCTTCCCGTTTCGGCTCGTTGTCATGGTTTGCTACTAGGAGCTAACGCTAGCAACAACGGAGGTGGATGGGAACCGGAAGTGGCGGGTAGGTGTTGCATTTTGCCGGAAGTACGTCACGCCCCCCCGTGGCATATAGGCTATTATACAGATAACTGATTAAGCGTTTGATTAACGTCTTATCATTTCTAAACAACTCTGAAAAGTTCAACTTTACATATTTTCAACTTTGCCATAGTTCTTTGATTCATCATATGAAGAAGTGACCAACATTGGTAAAGCATAAACCATGATCATATAATGACAAGAGGCATTCTGTTAATTCTGAATTAAAACAAATTAAAAGGAAGTCCCTTCTTATTGATTTGTGTCTTTTAATTCAAAACAAATGTAATAAAATAGTGTCCACTAGTCTCCTTGAGAGCCTCAAGAAAAGTGTACCACTAAAAGTTTCAGACAGATGTGAAAAGGTGTAAATCCAGGTCAGAGATGGTCTACATCACTACAAAAGTTCCAAAGTCTGTGAAGATATGGATATGATTGTTGTGAAGGAGATAATAAGACATGTTATAGAGCCATACATACATGATACCTCTGTAACGTGTCATTTTCTAAAGGTATATTCCTTGAAAGAATGAAAATTGCAAAGGTGGTACCAATTTTAAAAAATGGTGATACGAGTTTATTTAATAATTATAGACCTGTATCCTTGTTGCCATTGTTTTCAAAAATCCTTTGTGTCCAGATTGGACAAATTTCTTGATAAAAATAATATCTTGAGTAATAGTCAGTATGGTTTTAGATCTAATAATTCGACAAGTTTGGCTTTTATGGAATTGATAGAACATGTTACTACAGCGATAGACGATAAGCAATATTGTATAAGTTTATTTGTTGATTTAAAAAAGGCTTTTGACACCATTGACCACACCATTTTACTTGAAAAACGGCAACAGTACGGTACAGGTAGTCCCCGACTTACGAGCGCTCTAACTTACGAGGTTCCGGACTTACGAGCTGGCGAATTTTTGGAAAAAACACAAAAAATACTGAGTTTTTCTGTGTTTTTTCACCACAGTTCGTTAGCTAAACATGTGGACACACGTTTCCGATCATTTTTATGCACTCATAAGCAGTTTTTCGATGAAAAACGAGTGTTTGTAGTCGCGCTAACAAAACCGTTCCAACTTACGAGCGAAATTCCGGACTTACGAGACACGTGGCGGCCGTTCCAAATTACGAGATTTCCGTGTTACGAGCACCTCGTAACGGAACTCGCTCGTAAGTCGGGGACTACCTGTATTAGAGGTCTAGCCATACAGTGGATATCTAGTTATTTGAAAGGCAGAAAACAGTTTGTACAGATTGATGGTGTTAGATCTCATCTGTGCTGTATTTCGTGTGGAGTACCACAAGGTTCGGTGCTTGGGCCCAAGTTGTTTATTTTATATGTAAATGATTTAATTAAGGTGTCTGGTATTCTTATACTACTTTCTTATGTTCGGGAAGATACTTGAATCAGTTTTTTTAATTTCTTATGTTCGGGAAGATACTTGAATCAGTTTTTTTAATTAATGAAGATGGAGTTTGAAAAAATTCAATCTTGGTTTAAATTAAATAAGTTATCACTGAACGTTGAAAAAACTAATTATATGATATTTAGTAAAAAAAAAAAGTCAACTGGATTTTCTTTTCAAAATTGATGGTGTTGAGATACAAAGAGTGAATGAAGTAAGGTTTTTGGAAGTAATTATCGATGATAAATTGTCATGGAAAAAACATATAAATTTTGTAAGAACTAAAATGTCTAAGTCCATGGCAGTACTATATAAAACGAGGGACTTACTGACAGACGAGGCTTTGTGTTTACTGTATAATACAATTGTTGTGCCAAATTTAATTTATTGTATTGGTGTCTGGGGTACAGCTTGTAAAACTGCAACCAAATCTATCTTTATTTTACAAAAAAGAGCTGTACGAATTATCTCAAGAAAACATTATTGTCATCCTTCAAGTATTTTATTTCATCAACTGAAATTACTCAAGTTTTATGATTTGGTGGACTACTTTATTCTATTACTAATGTACAGGGCTCAGAATCACAATTTACCATTGAACGTACAAGAGTATTTTGTAAAAAGGAGCAGTTGCTATAATTTAAAATGAACTGATATTTTTGTTAAGCCAAAATATAGAACAAGTTTGAGGGGTAGGTCTACTTTAACGAAGGGAATTGATTTATGGAATGGTTTGAATATTAAAAAAGAGGAATCATTATTTGTAGTTAAGAAAAAGATCAAGAATATAATGCTGATGAGATATAGTTAATAATGAATAATGGTGATAAGTTTTGTGGTTTGTTGTACAGTATTATTTATGATTATTGCTTGAATTAATTGTTTGAATTGATTTTGTTAAGAAGGGCCCCTAATAAGATTTATTCTTCTTCTGCTGCCTTTCATTTTATAGGTATTTTTAATTTTTGTTTTGTCTTGAAATTGTATTGTTTTTTTAATTGAAATGAATAAATAAATAAATAAATAAATAAACAAACAAACAAGGATAAAGTCTCCAGAGAACCTTAATCAGAATAAAAATAAAAGCAGTTTAAAGCAGAAATCTGGACCTTCAGAACCAGACCCAGGACCAGAACCTGGGCCCAGTCTGGTTTCTTTAAATCAGAACCTGTTCCTGCAGTTTGACTCACACAGCGATCCGGCCGGAGGACCGTCCTTCAGGCTCATGGTTCCACGGAGTCCAGGTCCAGCTGCAACAGAACACAGAGTCAGAACCAGGTCCAGCTGCAACAGAACACAGAGTCAGAACCAGGTCCAGCTGCAACAGAACACAGAGTCAGAACCAGGTCCAGCTGCAACAGAACACAGAGTCAGAACCAGGTCCAGCTGCAACAGAACACAGAGTCAGAACCAGGTCCAGCTGCAACAGAACACAGAGTCAGAACCAGGTCCAGCTGCAACAGAACACAGAGTCAGAACCGAGCCCTGACACCTGAACCTCTGAGCAGAGACACATTTACATTCTCCAAGGAAACAACCAAAGTGAGGCTGAGGGAGGAGCTACTTCCTGTCTGAAGGCAGGTGGAGGACGAGTGGAGGACAGGAAGAGGACGGGAAGAGGACGGGAAGAGGACGGGCAGAGGAGAGGAAGGGCAGAGGACAGGAAGAGGACGGGCAGAGGACGGGAAGAGGACGGGAAGAGGACGGGCAGAGGACGGGAAGAGGACGGGAAGAGGACGGGAAGAGGACGGGAAGAGGACGGGAAGAGGACGGGAAGAGGACGGGAAGAGGACGGGAAGAGGACGGGAAGAGGACGGGAAGAGGACGGGAAGAGGACGGGAAGAGGACGGGAAGAGGACGGGAAGAGGACGGGAAGAGGACGGGAAGAGGACGGGAAGAGGACGGGAAGAGGACGGGAAGAGGACGGGAAGAGGACGGGAAGAGGACGGGAAGAGGACGGGAAGAGGACGGGAAGAGGACGGGAAGAGGACGGGAAGAGGACGGGAAGAGGACGGGCAGAGGACGGGAAGAGGACGGGAAGAGGACGGGAAGAGGACGGGAAGAGGACGGGAAGAGGACGGGAAGAGGACGGGAAGAGGACGGGAAGAGGACGGGAAGAGGACGGGAAGAGGACGGGAAGAGGACGGGAAGAGGACGGGAAGAGGACGGGAAGAGGACGGGAAGAGGACGGGAAGAGGACGGGCAGAGGACGGGAAGAGGACGGGAAGAGGACGGGAAGAGGACGGGAAGAGGACGGGAAGAGGACGGGAAGAGGACGGGAAGAGGACGGGAAGAGGACGGGAAGAGGACGGGAAGAGGACGGGAAGAGGACGGGAAGAGGACGGGAAGAGGACGGGAAGAGGACGGGAAGAGGACGGGAAGAGGACGGGAAGAGGACGGGAAGAGGACGGGAAGAGGACGGGAAGAGGACGGGAAGAGGACGGGAAGAGGACGGGAAGAGGACGGGAAGAGGACGGGAAGAGGACGGGAAGAGGACGGGAAGAGGACGGGAAGAGGACGGGAAGAGGACGGGAAGAGGACGGGAAGAGGACGGGAAGAGGACGGGAAGAGGACGGGAAGAGGACGGGAAGAGGACGGGAAGAGGACGGGAAGAGGACGGGAAGAGGACGGGAAGAGGACGGGAAGAGGACGGGAAGAGGACGGGAAGAGGACGGGAAGAGGACGGGAAGAGGACGGGAAGAGGACGGGAAGAGGACGGGAAGAGGACGGGAAGAGGACGGGAAGAGGACGGGCAGAGGACGGGAAGAGGACGGGAAGAGGACGGGAAGAGGACGGGAAGAGGACGGGAAGAGGACGGGAAGAGGACGGGAAGAGGACGGGAAGAGGACGGGAAGAGGACGGGAAGAGGACGGGAAGAGGACGGGAAGAGGACGGGCAGAGGACGGGCAGAGGACGGGAAGAGGACGGGAAGAGGACGGGCAGAGGACGGGAAGAGGACGGGAAGAGGACGGGAAGAGGACGGGAAGAGGACGGGAAGAGGACGGGAAGAGGACGGGAAGAGGACGGGAAGAGGACGGGCAGAGGACGGGAAGAGGACGGGAAGAGGACGGGAAGAGGACGGGAAGAGGACGGGAAGAGGACGGGAAGAGGACGGGAAGAGGACGGGAAGAGGACGGGAAGAGGACGGGAAGAGGACGGGAAGAGGACGGGAAGAGGACGGGAAGAGGACGGGAAGAGGACGGGAAGAGGACGGGCAGAGGACGGGAAGAGGACGGGAAGAGGACGGGAAGAGGACGGGAAGAGGACGGGAAGAGGACGGGAAGAGGACGGGAAGAGGACGGGAAGAGGACGGGAAGAGGACGGGAAGAGGACGGGAAGAGGACGGGAAGAGGACGGGAAGAGGACGGGCAGAGGACGGGAAGAGGACGGGCAGAGGACGGGAAGAGGACGGGCAGAGGAGGAAGAGGACGGGAAGAGGACGGGCAGAGGACGGGAAGAGGACGGGAAGAGGACGGGAAGAGGACGGGAAGAGGACGGGAAGAGGACGGGAAGAGGACGGGAAGAGGACGGGAAGAGGACGGGAAGAGGACGGGAAGAGGACGGGAAGAGGACGGGAAGAGGACGGGAAGAGGACGGGCAGAGGACGGGAAGAGGACGGGAAGAGGACGGGAAGAGGACGGGAAGAGGACGGGAAGAGGACGGGAAGAGGACGGGAAGAGGACGGGAAGAGGACGGGAAGAGGACGGGAAGAGGACGGGAAGAGGACGGGAAGAGGACGGGAAGAGGACGGGAAGAGGACGGGAAGAGGACGGGAAGAGGACGGGAAGAGGACGGGAAGAGGACGGGAAGAGGACGGGAAGAGGACGGGAAGAGGACGGGAAGAGGACGGGAAGAGGACGGGAAGAGGACGGGAAGAGGACGGGAAGAGGACGGGAAGAGGACGGGAAGAGGACGGGAAGAGGACGGGAAGAGGACGGGAAGAGGACGGGAAGAGGACGGGAAGAGGACGGGAAGAGGACGGGAAGAGGACGGGAAGAGGACGGGAAGAGGACGGGAAGAGGACGGGAAGAGGACGGGAAGAGGACGGGAAGAGGACGGGAAGAGGACGGGAAGAGGACGGGAAGAGGACGGGAAGAGGACGGGAAGAGGACGGGAAGAGGACGGGAAGAGGACGGGAAGAGGACGGGAAGAGGACGGGAAGAGGACGGGAAGAGGACGGGAAGAGGACGGGAAGAGGACGGGAAGAGGACGGGAAGAGGACGGGAAGAGGACGGAGAGGACGGGAAGAGGACGGGAAGAGGACGGGAAGAGGACGGGAAGAGGACGGGAAGAGGACGGGAAGAGGACGGGAAGAGGACGGGAAGAGGACGGGAAGAGGACGGGAAGAGGACGGGCAGAGGACGGGAAGAGGACGGGAAGAGGACGGGAAGAGGACGGGAAGAGGACGGGAAGAGGACGGGAAGAGGACGGGAAGAGGACGGGAAGAGGACGGGAAGAGGACGGGAAGAGGACGGGAAGAGGACGGGAAGAGGACGGGAAGAGGACGGGAAGAGGACGGGAAGAGGACGGGAAGAGGACGGGCGAGGACGGGAAGAGGACGGGCAGAGGACGGGAAGAGGACGGGAAGAGGACGGGAAGAGGACGGGAAGAGGACGGGAAGAGGACGGGAAGAGGACGGGAAGAGGACGGGAAGAGGACGGGAAGAGGACGGGAAGAGGACGGGAAGAGGACGGGAAGAGGACGGGAAGAGGACGGGAAGAGGACGGGAAGAGGACGGGAAGAGGACGGGCAGAGGACGGGAAGAGGACGGGAAGAGGACGGGAAGAGGACGGGAAGAGGACGGGAAGAGGACGGGAAGAGGACGGGAAGAGGACGGGAAGAGGACGGGAAGAGGACGGGCAGAGGACGGGAAGAGGACGGGCAGAGGACGGGAAGAGGACGGGCAGAGGACGGGAAGAGGACGGGCAAGAGGACGGGAAGAGGACGGGAAGAGGACGAGAGGACGGGAAGAGGACGGGAAGAGGACGGGAAGAGGACGGGAAGAGGACGGGAAGAGGACGGGAAGAGGACGGGCAGAGGACGGGAAGAGGACGGGAAGAGGACAGGCAGA
>JBBPBX010030069.1:21178-35442 GCA_038048925.1 Garcialebias charrua
AGAGTACGGGCAGAGGACAGGAAGAGTACGGGAAGAGGACAGGAAGAGTACGGGCAGAGGACAGGAAGAGTACGGGAAGAGGACAGGAAGAGGACGGGCAGAGGACAGGAAGAGGACGGGAAGAGGACAGGAAGAGGACGGGCAGAGGACAGGAAGAGGACGGGAAGAGGACAGGAAGAGGACGGGAAGAGGACAGGAAGAGGACGGGCAGAGGACAGGAAGAGGACGGGCAGAGGACAGGAAGAGGACGGGAAGAGGACGGGAAGAGGACGGGAAGAGGACAGGAAGAGGACGGGAAGAGGACAGGAAGAGGACGGGAAGAGGACAGGAAGAGGACGGGAAGAGGACGGGAAGAGGACGGGAAGAGGACAGGAAGAGGACGGGAAGAGGACAGGAAGAGGACGGGAAGAGAAGAGGACGGGAAGAGGACGGGCAGATGACAGGAAGAGGACGGGAAGAGGACGGGAAGAGGACGGGAAGAGGACAGGAAGA
Source organism: Garcialebias charrua (assembly GCA_038048925.1). Taxonomy (NCBI): domain Eukaryota; kingdom Metazoa; phylum Chordata; class Actinopteri; order Cyprinodontiformes; family Rivulidae; genus Garcialebias; species Garcialebias charrua. The sequence goes on from JBBPBX010030069.1 coordinate 21,671, forward strand.
GGACGGGAAGAGGACAGGAAGAGGACGGGAAGAGGACGGGCAGATGACAGGAAGAGGACGGGAAGAGGACGGGAAGAGGACGGGAAGAGGACGGCCAGAGGACAGGTGAGTCCCTCTGACCCCTGCTGTCTCACCAGTCCTGGTGCTGTGGTCTCTGCGGTAGACGGTGGACATGTCTGTCTCGTACTTCGTCCCGTCCTGTCCTCTGCAGTCCGTGCAGTAAACCGTGCCGCGGTTCTGGTTCTGGTTCAGTTTGTTGCAGCGGCCGTCCTCAGACACCATGCTCCTGTCTGCAACAGAGACGCAGAGGTGGACACGTCAGAGAGCATCATGTCCTGCAGGGACATCAGGACCGGGTCAGAACTGCAGAAAATGGACCTGAAACAAGGACGTGCTTCAACAGGTCATGTGACGTCTGACAGCCAATCACCAAGCAGCATGAGAGACTCACCTTCAGAGTCTGCGTCCTGGTCCAGACCTGAGGAGGACGAGCACAGTTAGAACTGGACCTGGTTCTGATGAAGGGGAGGAGTTAATGAGGAAGGGGAGGAGTTATTGAGGAGGAGCAGTACCCCAGAAGGTGTCCACCACAGTGGACTCCTGGATGGACGACTCGTCCAGCAGGGACGAGATCAGGGAGGCGTCCGAGGCCACCGACCGACATGCCGCTGTAGAGGAGCCGAGGAGGAGGAGGGACTCTGAGCAGGAGGCGGAGTTCCACTGGGAGACACTGGACCGGACCGACTTGCTGCTCCTCCGGCTGACTCCGCCCACACTGAGGGGGGCGCTGCCCTGAGGAACACCACTGCAGTCCAACAGGCCTTTGTTCAGACGCAGGCTGCATCTGGACATGTCCCCCGTCCACCAGGGGTCCAAGGAGGACACCTGCCTGGGGTCCGATGAAGAGGAGGACACCTGCCTGGGGTCCGATGAAGAGGAGGACACCTGCCTGGGGTCCGATGAAGAGGAGTAACTGGAGCTGAAGAGAAGGAGCTTTTCAGAAACAAATATTTGAAGGAAAACAAGTTTTTACACACAGATATAAACGCGCGCACACACACACATATATAAACACACACACACATATATAAACACACACACACACACACACAGGTCAGTCCAGCCCCAGCTCTGGAGGTCTTCATCTTCATCACACAGATTCATCTCTAACCTAATTATAGACCTATTGCACTCACATCACAATTAGGTAAAATAATGGAAAGGTTAGTTACAGAAAGACTAACATATTTTATTGAAAGTAAAAATAAACGCTGTCCTTTTCAAAGTGGTTTTCGTAAAGGGAGAAGTACAATGGATGCAATACTGTGTTTGGAATCTGACATAAGAAAAGCTCAGACGAATAAAGAATTAGTGATAGCTGTGTTCTTTGATATGGAGAAGGCGTACGATATGTTATGGAAAGAGGGATTACTGATTAAATTAAGGAACCTCGGTATAGGAGGTAAGATGTGTAATTGGGTTTTGGATTTTTTGTTTGGTAGAGAAATAGAAGTTAGGGTGGGGACAAATTTCTCTACCAAGTACACTGTTGAGAATGGTACTCCACAAGGCAGCGTGTGTAGTCTGATTCTTTTTAATATCATGATAAATGATATATTTGATGAGATAGATGGGAGAATAGGTAAATCCTTATATGCAGATGATGGGGCTTTGTGGGTGCGGGGACGTAATCTGGTATATTTACAGAAAAAGATGCAGGATGCTATCTCGAAAGTGGAAGTTTGGGCAAACAAATGGGGATGTAGGATGTCAACAACAAAAACTCAAGTCATTTGTTTTTATAGAAGACATCAGGACGTTACACCTTTTTAAACAAAAGCTTGAACAAGTTAAAACGGTCAAGCTCTTAAGAGTCATCTTTGATGAAAGTTAATGTGGAAACGTCAAATAGAATTAGTTCAAAATAAATGTAAAAAAGTGAACAATTTGCTAAGATGTCTGTCTGGACAGGAATGGGGAGCATCAAGAAAAGCGCTGTTAGGAATATATCGGGCCCTCATGAGATCTTCTTTAGATTATGGGTGCATTGCATATATGGCAGCTGCTGACAGTCATCTGAAGAAACTGGATAGTGAACAAACGAAAGGACTGAGAACTTGTTGTGGAGCTTTCAGAACAACATCTTTAGCAGCTTTACAAGTGGAAAATGGTGAGCTTCCGTTGAGATTACGTAGATTAAAGCTAATGTATTTGTATTGGGTGAACCTACAAGGACATAAACAAGATCATCCAACTAAGATGGTGCTGCAGGACTGTTGGGAACATAATAAATCAAATTATAATAGTTTTGGATGGGTTGGGGACATTAAAGCTGATAATCTTGGTTTAACTAAATTCCAATATAGTGCAACAGTTCCACAATCTGAAATTCCACCATGGCTATTTATATATCCAGAAGTTGATCTCCAATTGGGGGAAATTCTTAAAAAGGGAAATACTCCAGAGTGGATGGTAGTGAATAAGCATCTTGAAAGATATAAAGATAGCATGGTTATATATACGGATGGATCTAAAGATCCAAAAAGTGGAAAAACCGGAGCAGCAATGAATATCCCACACCTTAGAGTCTTGCTTAAGAGGAGAACAGCTGATCATTTAGCTGTTTTTACAGTTGAATTATCAGCCATTATACTAGCACTGGAATGGTTACTGGATTATGATATGGGGGGTGATTGTCAATTTATAATAGCGTCAGACAGCCAAGCGGCATTATTAAGTATAAAGTCTGGAAAAGCTTCCAGATTGGATTTGCTGTTTAGAATACACAAATTATTAGTTCAGCTACATAATAAAAAATACTATGTCCGATTTGTCTGGATTCCTGCTCATGCAGGTGTAGAAGGTAATGAGGAAGTAGATATTCTTGCAAAACAGGCTTTGAAATCAGAAATTGTTCATCTAAACATTCCTTTGAGTAAAAATGAGGGAAAATCAATAATACAAAAAGAAATTCTTAAGACCTGGCAGGAGCAATGGGATGACAATGATAACGGAAGACATCTATATACAATTCAAAAGAATGTGGGGGAAATAAATGTTTGAGCGGAAGGCGAAAGGAGGAAGTAGTTATGTCAAGACTTAGAATAGGACATTCTGGGCTTAATAGTTCTCTTTTAAAAATAGGAAAACATGAAAATGGGGCCTGCGACCACTGCCCTCAGATGGAAACTGTGGAGCACGTTTTGTTACATTGTGATAAATATTTAGAAGAACGTCAGCTTTTGGAATCATCACTAAACAAAAAGAATATTGGACTATCTATGATCAGTCTATTAGAAAATAAATCGAGCTATGTTAAAAACCACTTGTTTAAAGGTGCTATGTGTAACTTTCTGTAGAGCGCAGAACTTAGAAAAATTTTCAACAGGCAAAGCATTCTGATCCCTCCCCCTCAGAGCCATATATGGCTCTGAGGGGGAGGCTCTGCTGAAATTCAAATTCAAGCTCTGTTTTTATTGGCTGATTCAAATTCAAGCTCTGTTTTTATTGGCTGGTTAACGGCGGGTCACTCTGTGTTTTTAGTGTTTTTATAAATGCTGATAGAGAAGCAAGGGGACTATAGTTTTTTTCAGAGATTACTTTGTCTAACATCAGTCTGTCAGTAGATAGTGACAGAGTGAAGAAATATGTTAAAAATATATTGTTAGAAAACTTCCAAAGTTACATAGTGCAGCTTTAAGTATTTAAATAACACTGGCTTAATAAATTGCATTTAATGTATTAGTAACCAAGTATCTGTATGCCGGTGCATGCTTCAACATGCAAATATGTAGGTAAGAAATAGGTTAGGGTGTGAATTTGCACGCCATACACATCGTTGTGATGTGTCAAATTCCCTCTGACATCACTGATAACCACACTCCAGGAAGGTGGCGGTAAATGCACCTTGAGTTGGTTGCCAGCCGCCATTAAAAACCAAAAGAAGAAGATCTCTAACCTACTTCCTGTTTCTGTCACGTGCCACTGTGCTCATCAGACTCCGGCGCAGACAATAATTAACTTTAACCATATTTACAGACTGGCTTGGTCTTAAATTTTAATATTTTGTTGTCTTTTTGTTCATAAACAGTCTGTTTTGGATTTTTTCAAATGTTTTGTTTGTTTATTAAATTCAAATGTGAAACGGCCAATTTAATAAACGTCATCAGCTTTCAGCCAATCAGCGTTGAGCCCGGTAAATGACGTTTGAAACGTCCAATTGAATTCAAGGGAGGCGGGCCCACGCGAAAAACAAACGGTGGATTTCTTTATGGCGGACATTCAGCTCTTTAAAGAAGCTAAACATTAAAACAAGAGACTCAGAAACTAGAACAACTCAAAACAGGACGCTCATTGAACATACTGAAAACAATTTGAAACATTGACTCACCCGCAGCGGAGCTACCGAACTCCGGTTCGGGAGAGGAGTAGGAACCAGCTCGAGACGAAGAGAACGGGTTCCCAGATTTAAGTGAAACAAAAAACACCACCGGAAGTGATAAACATCATCAGTGTCAATGTTTCTCCAGTGAAACGTGTTTAAAAAATCAACTGACAACAATATAGTTGACCCGGACTGGCCGCTGCTTCGTGCTCGTTGCAGCGCAGTTTTTACAGCAGCGGTTCTGATTCTCGCCTCCGTGTGGCGGGAGGCCGGAACTGCAACCAGCTGATCAAAGATCTGAACTTCAAGAGGATTCATTCAACCTTTATTTAGTCTGGTAAATCTCATTGAGCCTCGAGGACTCATTTACAAGAGAGACCTGCTACAAACTAAAGAATGATGAACAGCAAAGGTAGAATTTCATTAAACAATCAACAATAGACAAACAGATTTTTTTTTTTTTTTTTTTTACAAAATATCAAAGTGGCAAAATATTATAAGGTAGTTGTAGAAAATCAAAAACAGGAACAAGTCTGCATTGGTTTTTGCCAGGATTCCAACAGATTCTTAAAATCTGGCTTCACACGAGACGTTTTAAAATCAATTTATCACATATAAAAATACGGATTCAAACAAAAAAAAAAAATTTTTTTTATGTGTGAAGGCATATTTGAAGTTATGTCAGAGTCAGAGAGTCAGAGTCAGAGAGAATTTATTGTCATTTGCACCGCATGTAGTACATGTGTTGAAAACGAGATTATGTACACAGGGTCCCAGTTACATCCAACAACAAATGCAAGAGAAAAACAGTAATAACATCTAGAATTAACTAAGAAAAACATCAACTAGTAATACACTAAGCCCTAATATAGTGGGAATAAACAGCAGCACGAACATGAGTCTGTATGAGCAGATGGTCACAGATGAACACAGATGAACACAGCAACAAGAAAACAGATCAGCATCAGCATGATGTGATATTTTGCAGTGTTTATTCTTATTATTTATTTATTCATGAGTCTAACAGCCTCAGGGTAGAAGCTGTTCCTCAGTCTAGTGGTTCTACATTTGATGCTCCTCAACCTCCGTCCTGAGGGGAGTGGGGCAAAGAGTGAGTGTGCTGGGTGAGTGAGGTCTTTCATGATGCAGGTGGCTCTTTTCCTGCATCTGGAGGTGTAAATGTCTGTGATGGTGGGGAGACTATACCATACCATACCATACCATTTTATTTATAAAGCACTTTAAACAGGAACAAGTCCACACCAAAGTGCTGGACAAACAAACACGCAACAGGCAACACAGACAATGAAGTACAACACGAAAAACATAAAAACATTGCAGATCATAAATCAAACGATCCAATACAAATCAGCTGGCATTGAAAGCAATGGAGTAGTAGTGAGTTTTTAACCGGGATTTGAAAACCGAGAGGGAGGGGGCCTGTTTGATGAGCAGCGGTAACTCGTTCCAGAGTCTTGGGCCTGCTACAGAGAACGCCCTGTCACCCCTGCGCTTAAGGCGAGTTTCTGGAACTATTAAGAGTACCTGATCCTCTGACCTCAAAGCACGTGGAGGGACATATGGGTGTATCAGATCCGAGAGATAGGCGGGGGCGAGACTGTTCAGCGATTTGTAGACATACATGAGAATTTTGAATTGGATTCGAAGATGAACCGGTAGCCAGTGAAGGGAGGCCAAGACTGGTGTAATGTGCTCTCTTTTGCGTGTGCTGTGACTAGACTGACTCCCACAGACTTCTGTGCAGCCTTCACCACTCTCTGTAGAGCTTTCCTCTCTTCAACTGTGCAGCCTCCATGCCACACGTTGATGCTGGAGCACAGGATGCTCTCCACTGCACACCTGTAGAAGGAGGTGAGGACTGGGCTGCTCAGACCAGCTCGTCTCAGCCGTCTGAGGAAGTAGAGTCTCTGATGACCTTTCTTGATCAGGCTGGTGGTGTTGTTGCTCCAGCTGAGGTTATCATTCAAGTGTACACCCAAGTATTTGTAGCTGGAGACCACTTCCACCGCAGATCCACCTATTTTCAGTGGGGTGTGGGTGTGTTTGTTCCTTCTGAAGTCCACAATCATCTCCTTCGTCTTCTTCACATTCATGTGAAGGTTGTTCTCTTTGCACCAGCTCTCCAGATGTTCCACCTCCTGTCTGTAGCTGGACTCATCATTATCTGTGATGCATCCCACCACAGCTGTATCATCTGCAAACTTAACAATATGACAGCCTGGATGTGTGGCTGTACAATCATATGTGAGCAGAGTGAACAGAAGAGGGCTCAGCACACATCCTTGAGGAGAGCCAGTGCTGAGGGTGATGGTGGAGGAGGAGAAGTTGTGGATCTTCACGGACTGTGGTCTGTTTGTTAAGAAGTCTAGTACCCAGTTACAAATAGAGGGGCTTAGTCCAAGTGTAGATAGTTTGTCTATCAGAGTTTGGGGGATCATGGTGTTGAAGGCAGATGTGAAGTCCACAAAGAGCAGACGCACGTATGAGTCCTTCTGATCCAGGTGGGTGAGAGCAGTGTGGACCACAGAGGAGATGGCGTCCTCTGTTGATCGGTTCTCACGGTATGCATATTGATGAGGGTCCTCGTTGATGTTGACGGTTGTCTTGATGTGGGACATGACCAGTTTCTCAAAACATTTAGCGACTATCGGGGTGAGGGCCACCGGTCTATAGTCATTCAGACCAGTCACTGTGGAGCTCTTTGGGACTGGGATGATGGTCGCGGTCTTCAGGCAGGTGGGAACTGACTCCAGTGCAAGTGAGGTGGTGAAGATGTCAGCCAGCACCTCACAGAGCTGGTCCGCACATTCCTTCAGAACTTTCCCTGGGATGTTGTCTGGTCCGGTTGCTTTATGAGGGTTGATCCTTCTGAGACTACCTCTCACTTCTGCTGCGGTCACTTTGAGGTGCTCCTCGTCTGGTGATGAGGTGAGTCTGGTGCTAGCTGGTCTGTTTGGATCTTCAAAACGTGCATAAAACTTATTGAGGGCATCAGGCAGGGATGGGTCCCTGGGGCATTGTTTGCTTTTGCCCTTGTAGTCTGTTAAGCATTTGATGCCCTGCCACATGCTCCGTGGATCATGTGAGATGAACTGACCCTCGATCCTCTGTGCATACGCGGCTTTGGCCTTCTTTATGCCATCATCCAGTTCTCTCCTGCACTTTCTCAACTCCTCAGTATCTCTAGACTTGAATGCAGTGTCCCTGGCTGCCAGCAGGGTGCGGACATCCTTATTTAGCCAGGGTTTTTGATTGGGGTAAAATTTAACATACTTTCTTATGGATACATTTTCAGCACATGTACTGATGTAACCCAGGACTGAGGAAGCATAAAGTTCCAGGTCAACTGAACTTCCATTCGTAGCTGCCTCTTTGAAGACAGACCAGTTTGTGTTTTCAAAGCAGTCTCTTAGCATGGGGGAACTATCTTGGCGCCACAATGTGATCTCTCTTTGTTCCGGCTTGGAACGTCTGAGTGGGTGTGTGTGTGTGGGGGGGGGGGGGCTGTCGTGTTTTTACACATTCGAACGACACTTTGTAGAGCAACTCAGAGAACGTCTTTAATCTTCGTAAACCCGGAAACAACCCCCGCACCCTTTCACAATAAAACCGGATACAGTTATACCAAATACTGTACCACATCCTCATTTCTTTGAGAAACAAAACATATATGACAGGGTAACTACCTCATATAGGAAAAACGCTTTTTTGTTTTTCGATTTACATAACTCCTTTTTGTTTTCAAACAAATAACAGAACACCTCTTTTTTTTTTCAAACAAATAACAGAACACACTCCTTTTTTTTTTCTTCACACCCAATTCACTTTTACAAGTTCAGTCTTTGTGGTTTTATGACAACCCTGCCACATCTAGTCTTGACAGGACTTTGGTCAGCTGTCTTTGAAGTCAGAGTTGTTGAAACTGGTTGGTTCAATGTGGCCCGGGCCTCTTCTGTTGTTATGATCGGTGAATCCGGGACCTGAACCTTAGGTGTGATTTCTGGCAATGGCTGCAGGAAGCGCCTATTTCTCCTGATGGCTCCTGAAGGGCTCTCCACAACGTATGAACGAGGTGTGGAGTGGGATGAAATAACAGTCCCTTCACACTTTGTGTCTGTAATCCATACTGGTTGTCCTGGTGAGAGTGGAGGAAGTTCTCTCACACGATGTCTCCTGTTATACACTGCACAGTCTTTCAACCTCCTCTCCTCTTCCTTCTTCTTCAGTGTAGTTTTGTTGGGCAGACTGGGCACGAGCAAAGAAGGAAGCTGGGGAACAGGTGTGCGAAGTCTCCTTCCCATTAGTAGTTGCGCCGGGCTATATCCATTAGCCAGCGGGGTCACTCTGTACGCCAGTAGTGCTAGATATGGGTCTTCTGCCTTTTTAAGCAAGTTTTTCACAGTTTGAACATACCGCTCAGCCTCTCCGTTACTTTGTGCAAACCTTGGGCTGCTTGTTGTGTGTTTGAAGCCATAAGCTGCTGCAAAGGTTTTGAAGGACTGGCTCGAGAACTGAGGTCCATTGTCACTGTAGAAAAGCTCTGGAATCCCATGTCTGGAAAAGATTGACTTTAGGTGTACTATGACGTCTTCAGATCTTGTGGATGACAGTTTTGCTATTTCCACAAACTTTGAGTAGTAGTCCACCAAAAGTACATAGTTGTTGCCGTTGAATGTAAAAAGGTCTGCTCCAATTTTCTGCCACGGTCTTTCTGGGAGTTCGCTTGGCATTAATGGTTCCACTGGGTTGGGACGCTCTTTAATGCATATTGTGCAGTTTTTCACAAGTTCATTTATTTGACCACTCAGGCCAGGCCACCACACTGTCTCTCTTGCTCTCTCTCTGCATCTGGACATACCTTGGTGTCCCTCATGTAGGGCTGAGAGAACGGAACCACGCATGGCAGAAGGAATCACTAGTCTGGTGTCTTTTAGCAACAACTCGTTATACACTGTTAAAGTGTCTCTGTGTGGCCAATAAGCTTTTATTGGGCCCTTGAGATGGTTGTACTCTGGCCAGCCACTTTGACAAAATGACATGACTTCTGAGCAAATGCTGTCACTTTTTAGCTGTGCTTTTAGCTGTGTGAGGTACATAGAGCTAGCAGGCATGCTCTTTATAATTTCATCCACATAGATGTTTGTGTCCTCTAGTAGTTCAGCTGTGTTCTTAAAATCAGGGTCCTGATTAACTGGTGCACGTGACAGTGTGTCTGCTGTTAGAAGTGCCTTGCCTGGGGTGTGTGTGATGGTGTAACTGTACCTCATCAGTCTCATTCTGAACCGCTGGATCCTGGGTGGAAGTTCTGTTAGTGCCTGTTGTCCTAGCAGGCTGATGAGTGGCTTGTGATCAGTCTCTAAGGAGAAGTGTCTCCCGATGAGGAAATCTCTAAATCTTTCACATCCCCATGTTAGTCCCAGGGCCTCCTTCTCCACCTGTGCATATCTCTGCTCCGTCTCTGTTAAAGAGCGAGATGCGTAAGCCACAGGTCTCCACTGCCCTCTCTCTTCTTGAAACAGAACTGCTCCCAGACCATAAGATGAGGCATCTGCAGACAGTTTTAAGTCTTTGTTAGGGTCGTAGAGTGCAAGAACCGATGTTGATGTTAGTTCTCTTTTCAGCTGATCAAATGCGGTTTGTTGTGCACAGCTCCAAACCCACTGATTTTTCTTTGAGAGCAAGTCTCTTAGGGGCTTATCCTTTTCAGCCAGGCCTGGGATGAATTTGCCCAACTGGTTGACCATACCAAGAAAGCTGCGCACTTCACTGACATTTGTTGGCTCTTTCATTGCTAAAACTGCTTTTATTTTGTCTGGGTCCGGCTGGACTCCTGCTGCAGACAAAATGTGTCCGAGGAACTTTACTTCCTTTTTGCTTAGGTCACATTTATCTAGGTTTAATGTGACACCAGCTTCTTGCAGTTTATTGAGCACGGTGTGTAGACGAGCATCATGTTCCTGCTGGTCCTGTCCCCAAATGAGGATGTCATCCATGTGACAGACCACTCCAGGTAGTCCATTAAGGATCAGTGACATTTTTCGCTGGAAATGCTCAGGTGCAGAGGCTATTCCAAAAGGAAGACGGTTGAAGTGGAAGCGGCCAAAAGGGGTGATGAATGTTGTGTAGTGCGCTGACTCAGGAGACAATGGAACCTGCCAGAAGCCTCTGTTTGCGTCCAGCTTACTAAACACTTTAGCTCCTGCCAGTGATCCCAGTGTCTGTTCAACTGAAGGAAGGATGAACTTCTCTCTGCAAACAGCTTCATTTAGGTGAGTGAGGTCTACACAAATGCGAACAGAGTCATTTGATTTTGGTACTGGGACTATACCTGCACACCATTCTGTTGGTTCCTCAACTCTGCTGATTACGCCCATGGATTCCATGTTATTCAGCTCCCGCTTAACCTTGTCCATTAGAGGGATGGGGATCCTTCTTGGTGTGGCCAGGGAGAAAGGTACTGCATTGGGTTTCAACTTAATAGTGTATGGTTGTTGCATTAAACCCAAACCCTGGCACAGTTTTGGGTAACTGTCTTTTAACCCATTAATGTCTATGCTGTCTGCTCTACACACAAGATTTAACTTGACACTTGCGGGCCTGCTTAACAGTGCCATCTGCAGATCTTTGATAACATACACATTTTCTTCTATCTGCCGTTCACCTTTACATAATGTCTCTTTGTACATACCCAACACATCTAGCGGAGTACCACCTGGTCCTAACAAAGGTCTATCTGGCATGCTCAACTCTGTCACATTTTGGTTTATACAGTAAAACAACTGGGCTGGAATAACCGATACATCTGCTCCAGTGTCAATCTTAAACCTAACATTGTGGTTTCTGATAGTAAGGTCTGCATACCAGGGATCTGACCCTGCATCCACAGAACCAAGGAACACAGGTATGTCATTACTTTTCTCTGTTTCAACAACATGCACAGATTTAACAGATTTACACACCTTACTGTAGTGTCCTCTTTTACCACATGAGTGACAGGTTACATCCTTTGCTGGGCATTGAAATTTTCCATGTGCGGGTGTCTTTCCACACCTGTAGCACGATCTTTCATTTGGTGATTTGTCCTTATTAAAATATTTTGGTTGGCTGTGGGGCTTTGTTGTTGGACGCTTTTGTTTCCTATTTTTGGCAAACACAGCATCTATTTCCAACTTGTTGTCCCCTCTGATGTCCGTCTGTTGTCTTTTGATGGTTTCTGACTGCCGGGCCTGGTTAACAGCTTTCTCCAGAGTCAAATCTTTGTCCAGTTGAAGTCTCTCAGCTAAGCTGGTGTCCCTCAGTCCCACGACGAGGCGATCTCTTATTAACTCATCATGCAGTGCTCCATAACTGCAGTTTTCAGCCAAAGCATACAACGCAGTGACAAACGAGTCAACTGTTTCATTTACTTGTTGTATTCTCTGATTGAACCGAGCCCTCTCATAAATTGTGTTTTTCCTAGGCACAAAATATGTATCTAGGGTGTCTCTTACTGCCAGGTATTGCTGTCTTTGCATGTCCGATAAAGCCTGTCCCCGTAGGATATCATCTGCTTCATCCCCCATGCAGTATATGAGCGTATTTACCTGGTTAGCTTCTGAGCTTTGATGTAGGTTGCTAGCAAGACGGAACCTTTCAAACCTCCTTATCCACTTCTCCCATTGCTGTGGTTTGGAGAAATCAAATGGCTCGGGGGGCTGGATGGTAAACGTGGCGTTTGGGGGTAAATTGCCATTAGCATTGTAGCTGTTGACAGCCTGTTGCTGGTGCAGTTGAATGCGAGGCTGCGTAGCTGCTGCGTTAGCTCCCGCGCTAGCTCCCGCTTCTTCTTCAGACATTCTTCTGTGTCTTTAGCGCTTTTTTTCGCTCACCAAACTGTCTACCGTTGTCCCCCGACGTTTAGCTCTTACTGTCGATCCACTTCTGACACCATGTCGTGTTTTTACACAAAGATTCGAACGACACTTTGTAGAGCAACTCAGAGAACGTCTTTAATCTTCGTAAACCCGGAAACAACCCCCGCACCCTTTCACAATAAAACCGGATACAGTTATACCAAATACATTGTACCACAATCATGACCCAGGTTGGGTAAACATTTTAGATTTCCACAAGTGAAAAATAACTATTTAGGATTTATTCAACATTAACAAAACCTTAATAAAGAATGAATAGTCTTCACTTTAGAAGGGTTCACAAATACACTTAAGTAACTACTAGCAACTGCCTTAATTAATGATGCATTGCAGGATTAATAGATAGTGAATTCAAACATTATTTAACAATTAGGACGCATTTAATACATGTGGTGAAAGTACATTAATTTGTGCATTTACAAATATAGATAGCATAGTTAATTCATGAGTTATTAAGCATGAATAAACATTGAGTACGTAGGTTTTGGAACTCATTATTCTTTATGCATAAAGCGTTAATAAGTGTGTTAATTAATAGTGTATTAAGTGTGAATCATCCTTAATTAATGATGTTTTCAATGTTAATTAAATGTTTATTAATGCTTAAATAAGGCTAAATAAGGTGTAGTTATTATAAAGTGTTACCGACATGCTTCTTTGTGTGAATAATGGAAAACTTCTTGTTTCTGGTGCTTCAGTTTAAAATGATTCTTTGTGTTTTTTCTTCTGTCAGAAGTTCAGAGACCTGAGCGTGCGGCACATCGAGCGTCTCCGTTGTCTGCACAGAATCCAAGTCCTGCAGGCCCACGAAGACACCATCAAAGAAAACGCTGTGAGCAGATACAATATCAAATCTGTAGAAGATGGGATGTTCAAAGTTTTAGGAACATTATTCTGAAATTGTGCCACTGTTGTTGTTTTGTTTTGTTTTGTTTTTGACACAGTTCAGACAGGTGAATCTCTGCTCATCTTTACTTCTGAGTTGAGATCCAGTCTCTTTCTATCCCCTGTCCTCTTAATGATTAATGCTACCTAACATAATGAGTTACAAAATGCTCCTTTTCCTGTTTTTATTTGTACTACTTACAGCTGCAGCCTTTTTTTGCACTGGTCACAACATTTTTTTTTTTTAAGGTCCTTTTTTTTTTGTTTGTTTAAAGGTTCGAAATTTTTAACTATTGTCTATATACGGTACACCTTATTCCTAGCCCACATGATGCCTTGCGTGAATTATGGGCGCGACATCTGGCGCTGACCAGAACCGGCATTTGTTTATAAGCCTGTTGCGATAAACAACGACCTCCGTCTTGTGGAAGCTCCAAAATTCACGGTTGAAACCCATGCCTTCGTTTAAAAAGTTTTCCTCTGCAAAAAGAAGCTGAGAACTTGTTTACTGATTTTTTTTAAAGCTTTGTGTGAAAAATGCTTTGCTAAAGAGCTCAAATCTACACCGA
>JBBPBX010030070.1:0-21534 GCA_038048925.1 Garcialebias charrua
TTTAAAGGCTTTCTGTGTGGCAAGATTAATAGTGTGTGCAAAGCACATGAGGTGAGGAGTCATCTCTGCTTCCACTCCAGCTAATACCATGTTTGTGGCGTTGTCTGTCACCAGGGCTGGATCTTTGTCAAGAAGGTTCCAGTCAACACATGCCTGTTTCAGCAGAGCACCAATATTTTTCCCAGTGTGGGAGCCTTTGAATGCCCTGGTTTGTAGCACGTGCACATTTAATTTCCAGTCTGGAGAGATGTAGTGGACAGTGATAGTCACATAAGACTCAGTGGAGCATGACGTCCAGGCATCAGTTGTAACAGCAACTCGTTCTGCACGTGCCAATTCTTTTTCAACTTGGCTCTTCACTTGGGCATACAAAGCTGGCATGCACGTGTTTGTGATGTGCTGCCGGGATGGAATCTTATATCTGGGCTCTAATGTGCGAATCATGTCCTGAAATCCTTCCCCCTCCACTATATTATATGGACACAAGCCCTTAGCGATAAAACGTGTTATTGATGCTGTTATAGCCTTAGCTCGTGCTGAATTATCACCGAGTTGCCCATAAAATTGAGTAATAACGTTACCCGTCGCTTTCTGTGATGCAGCTGCATGCTCCTGCTCGTTTTTATGAGGCTTGAGCAGTTCGCCATACTCGTCTTTGTGTTTCCTCGTTGCATGTTGATCGAGGTTTGTCGTGCTACCAGTGTACTTCAGAGGGGCTCTGCATAGTTTACAAATAGCGTGGCTTTTGTCGAGTTGTCCATCCTTCTTGTAAAACCCGAAAACGTTCCACACTTTAGATTTTTGTCTGGCTGAAGAGTTGAAAATCTTTCGCGGTGACTCGCTAGCGCTGCTGCTAACCTCCATGTTCTTCGTCTTGGTGAGCTACGGCGCATGCGTGAGAACAGCTTCGCGGGCATTCCCAACTCTCGCGTTGTTTTAGAAACACATTGCAAACCCAGCAAGTCTCGCGATAACCGGTCCGTGTCTCTTCAACCGGTTCATCTCAGGATTTGTGGATGGTTGCTGTCGGTTTACATGGCTGCTACCGATGCAACCACATCGCTAGCTTGTAAAACCGGATATCCGGTCGAATCGGTTAATCTATAACAAGCCTAATGGGGATGGCGGCCATTGCTCAAGAGAAAGCCATGGCAGAGACTGTCATTGCTCAGTGTCACCTGTGGCTAACGCTGACGGACCTGCCAGAGAGCCAACGCGCAGCATTCCCCCACTATCCCATCGAGCCCATGGGGCTGTTCGGGGGCAAGCTCGAAAGGATCCAGAGCAGGCTGGACCAAAGGTGTAAACAAGAGGAGGCCTTGCGGAAGGGGTTGCCCAGAAAGCAGTTTGTGCAACCCAGAGACTCCAATGGGCACAGGGATGCGCAACCACAACACCACTCGACCACACGCCTCCCAACCCAAAAGAGGCCTGCACTCAAGGGTGAGCAGTGGCCTAAACTTCCAGCAGAGCCTTCCCAGGGAGGCCAAGCCTGGGCAAGGCACAGGTTCGTACCGCATCAGTCAGGCCCTCCGAGGTCCTCCTCAGCGAACAGTGACGGGAAGCAGAAGTCCGCCTGAGCCAAGACTTCTCTGCTTCCACCATTTAGGTGCTTCCATGCCCACAGGGAAAAGAGGAACACCGAACCATTAAATCCAGACTTTGTGCTAAAAAAAGCAACGAGTTGCTGGTCCAGTAAATGTTAACACAAAAAAATCACTCAAATGTTTGTGTAACAGAGATAAATTGTTGTTCAAATATGGCAATAAAGTCTCAGAAAACACAAAATGTCCTTTGTCATGACTCTGCAAAAACACAGCAATTTTTTATGCAAATTGTGTCAATAAAGAGTACGGACGAGCCGGCTCTGATAAGACACACACAGTCAGAGACAATGAGCCCCTGCAGGGGATCGGAGGCCTGTCTAGAGCAGACAGGCTCTCTGGCTCTGGCAAAGGGACAGGCAGGCCCGATGAGCAACGGGTGGGAGGGAGCCTCCCTCCCCCCTCCTGCCCCTTTCACACACACGTGTCACAGAATAAACATGCCCCCCAGACTAACAGCCCACGCGGCTGCATGGAGATTATGCATACCAGGTCACTGGGTCATGTCCACCATGACTCTGGGACTCAAGCTGCAGTTCTTCAGATGCCCTTCTCGGGGGTGCTGTCGTCAACCATCAGCCCAGAACGTGCACATGTCCTGAGAGAGGAAATTTGCACCATGATACAGAAAGGGGCCATAAAGATGGTGCCTGTTCACAATGTAAACAAAGGCCATTACAGCAAGTATTTTGTGGTCCCAAAGCGGGAACGTGGCTTGCGGCCAATTTTGGACCTAAGAGGTCTGAACAAAAGGATAAGCACATACAAATTCAGCATGTTAACACTAAAGCAGGTGCTCTACTCCAGAGCTGCTCATAACGTTGATCGCGAGCTACCGGTCGATCGCAGAGGCATTACTGGTCGATCCGTAGCGTGACATTATTTTTTTTTCTTGCAATGTGACATTAAAAAATTGTCAGCCAATCAAACATCCCGTGACTTGATTGACATACACGGCAACCAATCAGATGAGAGCTTTAGGTCATTGCTCATGCAGCAACTAAAAACAATGGTGCGAAGGTGAAAAGCAGCAAAAACATACAAGCGAAAACAATCAGATTTCAGACTGTTCATGGAAAATACGACATCGAATTCCCACCAAAAATCCAGCTGAGAAAGAGAAAGGAGGAGGAACTAAAATCCCTGTTTGGACAGCAGCAACTTCAAAAGTGAAACACCGCCATCGAAGCATTGTTCCGGGTGAGTGACGCTGTGATGTTTCTTTGCACGCTTAAGAAACATACTGTTTGGGAGTTGACGTTGCTTTATTATTCAAATCATACGAGACACTTTTCATACAGCATAACCTCCTTGACTACTCTCCATTCTCTGCATGTTTCCCTGTCCCGCAGCGTGCACGTTTGCATAACACACTTTTGCGGTGCGTTCAGGGACAGTCTGTAAAATAAATGTATAAGCACCGCTGTATACATTAAATCTCTTTGTACCAAAAGAGCCATTTTTATGCCTTCGTTCACTAAATTAAATGTGTCCGGAGCCATAACAACCTGCTACAACTGTGGTTATCAACTGGTGGCCTGTGGACCACTTTAGATTTGCTGGAGGGGGCTTTTAGAGAGGACATTATGAAGTAAAAAATATCTAATGATTTTTTAACATTTATTAAAGTAAAAGACCAGATTCTTATAAAGAAGGGGGATGGGGGATCAGTTTCTACCATCTTTTTAAAAATAAATTTTAAAAAATCTATATTGCTGTCACCACCACCCCATTTGGTCCCTGCGGGCGACCAGGTTCCCGCGGGCACCACGTTGGTGACCCCTGATTTATTATATGTGTTGTGCAATATTGGCTTATTCAGTTATGCAAGGTACATCAACATACATTGTACATAAAAAGAATCCCTAATACATTTGAAGATAATTATATGTTTTGCATTTTTGTATTGGGTAGATCTTTTTGACTTGGTTGTTTTACAAGTAGCTCGCATGCTGAAAAAGTGTGAGCACCCCTGCTCTACTCGGTACGACCGAGAGACAACTTCTGTAGTGTCGACCTGAAGGACGCCTTCTTCCACATAAGCATCAGGCGCAGCCACAGAAAATTAATGCGCTTTGCCTTCAAGGGCAACATGTACGAATATCAGGCAATGCCTTTTGGCCTAAAACCGCACCAAGGAGTTTCACGAAATGCCTGGAAGCGGCCTCAAGGATCAGGGTGCTCAATTATTTGGACGACTTGTTGATCTTGGGAGACAACAGGGTCCAGGCAAAGCTGCACACAGACAGAGTGATGTCTCATCTGAAAGCTCTGGGGTTTGTTTTAAACCTGCAGAAGAGCAATTTGTCTCCATCCTAGATTACCGTATTTCTGGGAGTAGAGCTGTACTCCATCCTGTACAGAGCCAAGCTCTCAGAGGCATGGGTTTCAGCCCTGCAACTCTGCCTAGCATGCTTTCAGCTAGGCAGGACAGCGTCTCTCAAGCTCTGCCAGCGTCTGCTCGGCCTGCTGTTAACAGGAATAGTTTGCATTCCTCTGGCCTTATTAAATATGCAGCCCTTTCAGATCTGGCTCAACAAACAAATGCAGCTTGCCCCTCCTCAGTGGACAAGGGGGCTGACTGTCAGCCCAGAGTGCATGGAAGCCCTGGAACCATGGAGACACCCCACAGTGTTCAGCACAGGCGTCACACTGGGAAGGTGATTGTCCCCGGTCCTTGTGACGACAGATGCGTCAAAGACAGGGTAGGGAGGGCTTTGCAGGAACCAGTACACCCACGGGGTCTGGAACCAGCAGGAGGCCCGGCTACACATAAATCTCCTGGAACTGAGAGCAGTGTTTTTGTCTCTCAAACACTTCTTCAGAAAGGGGCTAATTTCAAACTGACATGTCCTGATAAAATCAGACAACAGGTGTACCGTGGCCTACATCAAAAGGCAGGGGGGGACCTGGTCCCGACCACTCCTGAGGTTGACAAACAAATTACTCACGTGGTGTAGCTCCAGGGTTCTGTCACTGAGGGCAACCCACGTGCCAGGCGAGTTAAACCACGGGGCGGACGCCCTATCAAGGGGGCCCGTCCTCCTCTCAGAATGGCGACTGAACCCTCGTATCATGGACCAGATCTGGGCACGATACGGGAAAGCAGACATAGATCTGTTCGCCTGCAGCAACAACATGCACTGCGTCCTGTACCATTCGATACAGGACTCAGTCGCACTATTAGGTGTGGAACGCCCTGCCCTCATATGTCATATCTGAGGGCACCACAGACCGTGACATGTTTTAAAAAAGGTTTAAAACCTTTCTTTTCATCTAGTTTTTTAATTAATTAATTGTGCTTTTGTTTTTATTTTACCCAGTTTTTATTTGAGTATTTTATCTGTATTTTGTGAATTTTAAGTTTTTGATGCAATCATCTGTGAGGCACTATCCTCTTGGTTGTTCCTCCTCTTAGTTGCATTTATGGTTGATTTTTATCTTGATTTTATTTAATGTTCAATGTACCACTTTGAGATCTGTTGTATGTAAAGTGCGTTATAAATAAAAGTTATTATTATTACAGTATTATTATTATTATTATTATTATTAGGGATAGATGCCCCTGACGTACAGCTGGCCAGCGGGGAGGAGGTATTACGCTTTTCTTCCTGTCCCTCTAATTCAGGCGACGCTGGAGCGTGTACGCAGGGGAACTCTCTCTCTCATACTGGTGGCTCCCAAGTGGCCAAAGAAGGCATGGTTTGCAGAAAACGGACATTTAGACCTCAGACCTGACAGCGCCTCTCACACTGGGTGACTGAGGCCATTAAGAGGGCATACAGCAGCAAAGGTCAGCAGGTGCCCACTGGGGTACATGCTCACTCAACCAGAGGCCTAGCCACTCCCTGGGCCTTATTCAAGGGTGTACCAGTAGCAGACATCTGTGCAGTTGCTAACTGGGCATCATCAAACACGTTTGTGAAACACTACAGCCTAGATGTCACTGCTCGTGACGTGACTCAAGCTGTTCTCTCTACCACAGAGAAATGAACAGCTGGCGCCTGTAGTCTAAGGCATAAGTTCTCATAAGCATACATTTCCAGAGCATTTCCAGGGTGTGATTGAATTGTGTTCCCATAGTCATATGTTGTACCACTGTGGACTGACTGATAAGGGAACTGAAGGTTATGCACCATAACCCATGTTCCCTGAAGGAAGGGAACAAGGTGCAACACATGTTTGCCCTTTCAATGCCCAAGCTCGTTGAAGTGCACTTAGAGGATGAGGGTGGGGCGTCAGCCTCTTTTATGCAAAGAGGGCGGGGCCTCCTTGCTGACGTCCACCTGCCTTAAAAGGCGTGATTGTATTTCTTCATGTGAACCGCGCTGGGGCGCAATTCCCATAGCCATATGTTGCACCTTGTTCCCTTCCTTCAGGGAACATGGACTATGGTACATAACCTTCAGTTTTCCATGAGAGTTCAGTTGAACTTTTCTGAGAAAGGGATCTTGATTTTGATCTGGATATTACAACATTTTGACATATTTTATTATTAAGGGCTGCTTTTCTTGTGACCACAAACCACAATGCTCTTAACATGTATTTTATGTTTTTAGTCTACTGCAGGAAAAAACCCTCTTCTCTCCTAAAAGAACATATCAGCACAAGCATGGTTCAGTGGCGGCTGGTGATTTTTTTTTATGGGGGGGCGCCATAAAAAAATTTAAGCATGTGTAGAAGTATGCATAATTATGTTTGTATACTGTAAAGTAAGTTTGTTCATGTTTTTATTTGTATATATCAGGTGTATCCATTTGTATAAAACTATCATTAATAAAACATGGTTCATCTTCACCTTGTTTGAGGCATCAGTGTGAAAAGAGAATGGGAGTGTTCTGCTTCCACTTTTCAATTGTTAGACAACTTCTATCATATTCTGTTATTATTTTAGTAATACAAGTTCATAACATAAATAGAATTGTGAGGGTCCAGACTTAAATAAGGACAAAGGTGTTCAAAAATCCACCAAATAATTCAATTTAATAGTTCCAAAAATAAACTGAAGGGATTTCTCATGAGGTGTTCGAATGACCAGTCTCTCTTAGGAAAATGATGAAGATTTATTGACAGAAACACAGGTTTACAGGTTAACAGAGTTACATCATGAATAAGCAATTCTTTGTGCACAGAGAATTGTGAGCATTTTGACAGACCTGTCCTAGGCGAGGTTCTTCAAAAAGTGCTGAAGATATCTGAGATGTTTTGGAGTATGAAGATGCAGCTTTGGGCTTCTCTGGTCTCTGATTGGCTTAAAGCACTGATAAGGAGTCCTGCAGCTCTCCTGTTTATCTGTTTTACGACCTTGGAGATTTATGGCTGGTGCAAAAGTCTCTAGAAACTGTGTTCTTTGTTCTGCTTATCTGCTCAGTAAGAGAGTTTTAGAAATGTACCATTAGATGTGTCCTGTGTGCGATATTAATGTAAATTAATGTCCAGATCCTAGTATGTGTGTGGTTCATAAGTACTACTTATTTAGTAGTGTGATTCATTAATTGTTTGTGTGTCTGTGTGCTCTGATCTCCTCAGAAGGCCAAGAGAAGCACAAAGGGCATCTGCCCGCTTAGCATGTTATCTGCATCTGAACATCCTGTTTGTTAGATCTAAAAGTATGTCTTATAATGTTGTCTAATTGCATAAACATATGTAAAACAGTTGTGAATACCTTGATTATAGAGCACCCGTGTATTAATCATATACAGTAGTGTATTCGATTCAAATGAGATTAACATATAGAACTTCTAAACGTGTGTATTTCTCTTCACTCCCTCTCTCGACCGATCAAAGATCGGTCGAAACCAACCGCTGAACTCCAGGTGGGCCCCCTGAAGAGGACCCCAATCCCAACACCACACCAAATAAAATCACCCAAAAACAAAAAATCAACCAAATCTAATGCAACCTCCATCTGACTCCAAAGGTAATCAATAACCCCAACACCAAAACAACAATCACAATCCACAAACCACTCCATCAAGACACAAGAGGGTAAATGTAACCATCCCTTTAACCCCATCCTTGGAGAGCTCTGCCTGACCCCCATCAACTCCACAGGTATCTGGACTCGGCCAAATACCTGTGAACCCTCTCATCCGGCAGAGAACTGCGTCTCTGACCCCAAAATCAACCCTCTAGATCAACAATCAAACACACCATACACATCCCAAATTGACCCCATTATTAATCAACTAATCTATCTAAGAATAAAACCCCTGCCAGTATCTATACCAGCCTAATCTACGAAATCATAATATAATCATCACTGCGACGCCATCATCCCACCTCAAAACAAAAATGAAACATGAAACACACCGGAAAACAACAAGACATCATAGAATTAATGTGATTATCCCAAAAGCAACGCCCCTCCATTCCATCACCAAACATCCCCCGCCACTACAGGTATCTGTTCTCTGCCAAATACAGGTGAGTTTGTGCGGCAGGCGATGGCCTGCACCCCGCCTGCACCAGGGGAAACGCCGTCCCATAATCCTCCACCTCCCTGGAAGCAATCATCTTCGAGATCTTTGCCCGTGCACAAGGTGTAACACACCCCATAAATAGGCAGAACAGAACCAGAATCGCTAGTGGCAAGGCCAAGAGCTTGACCAACACCTGTTGCCATGACCCTCTCGTGAACCAAGACAGTGCATGCCACAGCCCTGTGTGCGCCTCCTCCGTCTGATGCTCCTGAAGCTCTCTCAGATGGCGCAGGGCCGCTGTCACCCTGACCTGCGGATCTGCAACAGACGCATCAGGTATAAAGGTACAGCAGGTGTTATTATCAATCATCTCACACACTCCATTAACAGATGCCTTAAACAAATCCAGCAGCAATCTATGACGTAAAGACACAACATACATGGCCCACCGCTCTGCAGAGGTGGTCCCTAACGTCTGCACCGACTCATAAATGAACATCCCAAATTGGTAATCTAAAGATTC
This sequence comes from Garcialebias charrua, assembly GCA_038048925.1. NCBI lineage: Eukaryota > Metazoa > Chordata > Actinopteri > Cyprinodontiformes > Rivulidae > Garcialebias > Garcialebias charrua. The sequence goes on from JBBPBX010030070.1 coordinate 8,550, forward strand.
CATGTGCAACAGGTGGTCCCCGACCTTCGATCCCGGGAAGAAGCTACGCTTCCATTCCACTGGGACCTCTGAACCCCAAGAAGACTCGAGCTGACTGACGTCAGAAGTCTTTGACCGTCCCACATAGTGAGAACCGTTACTCAAAGACACCAGGTACGACCCCTCTGTAACCGCAACTGGTGCACAGCACCCAGTCCAGTTCGCTGGCAAGGTCAGTAATACCTGATGACCACACAGCCAGGCCAAGGCCTCAACCGGATACGTACCATTGCTGCCAGGCACACTCCTGAACTCCCTGCCCGGATGGTACACCGCTCGGCACCTCTTCTCAGGGAGTGACCCGACTACCACCTGATATGAGTCCTGATGATGGACGCGGTGCACACAGACAGGAAACTGTCCACTGGATGGCCATTCTACAAATTGAGCTAACACCATCGGGTGTGATAATGTACTCAATTTGCACCACTTAGGCTGACATTGCAGGTGCTCCATGTAAAATCCTCTGGAGCTCATCTGCAGAACACAAAATGACAACATCCGGTCAAGAGGTTCGATCGTCAATGGCAGCTGTGATTCCTCAACAGGAAGTGGGGTGCAGATGTAAGACTCAGACCTGTGGCGGCTTCTGGCCAAGAACTGCGCATACCTGTACCAAGAGTTCCTCTGAAAGACTTCAGAAAAATTCATCGATAGATGGCCCTCCTCCTGTACCTGCGTCCATGCCCCCTGCATGAGGACATCTCTCTTGCCCCTCTGACGAGGTACGGGATGACAGCTTGGATGACCTGGTATCACACAGAAATACTCCAACAACAGAATGGTGGAAACGATAATCAATGACCCCACACCTGCAGCCACCATTAGCCTCTTCTGCCCCTCAGCCATGCTCGATCTAGTTTGAAATCCTCTACAGTGTCAAACTTTGAACCCTGAAATGTGATGAAACACAACAGAAACACAAATTACCCCCTTCTCATTTAAACCTGCAGAACCTGAAAAGGTAAATACACATGAAAAGCAGTAATGAATCCCAACCATCAAACGCATGCACAGTTTACAAAATCTTCTTTTTTCCGCTTTCTTTTTTATTTACATAGGAAATCACTGGAACCGCACCTGTAAAAAATACATCCTCAAAATGAATAAATCACTCACCCATTGAATTTTGAACCAGAAATAAGAAAGTGGTCAAAAACCCCTAATATTTTATGATTGAACGCTGAAATTGAAAAATTTAACTCCAAACCCTTGAAAGTTAGACCTGGAAATTATGTGTTGTTCTGTTGAATTCTAATTTTAGATATAAGTAAGTCTAATTGATAAAAGTTAAAAGTTAAAGTGTAGCAGCAAATTGTTGACCTAAACCAACTCTAAGATAAGAAATAGTCATTAATGTTATATTAAAGGTGAAATCAAATATCTAATCCTAAATGTGTGACCTTTAAACTGTGTGATTTAAAATTTAAAGTTTGAAATATTGATGATTCAATAATGCAAAATAGAAACACCTGTAAAATTCAAAACACTCTGTCAGCCTTTCTGAGTCGATTTAACCCTTGGTTTTCTGTTCTGTTCCGATGTTTGTTGAAAGATGTATTCTTCAGAGGTCACCACCCTTTTCCTTGGGCTGCAGATTTGCTGATGATTAATGCCAGGTGGGTTGTGTCCAATACCCCGTTCCCCTGGCGGCAAACACTGCCCCTAACCCAAAAGTGAATGGTCGACCCCCTCTTTTATGCTCCTGTTGGTGTGGCTTGCCTTGTTAAGCTGCAATCATGCAGCATGCGCTCTTCTCTCAAAGCAACAAGGCAGACAGGCCTGGCACCAGGGGGAACTGTTTCCCTATCGTTCTGGTGTCCTTGCAAAAGCAAGCACAAAGATGCTCTCCAGGAAGACAGGTGTTTTCAGGAAGCTCCACCACTCGAACCAGAACACCTCACGAACAGATGACTTCCACGGCAGAGGAAGTGAGACGATGGAAAGATGAGAAACGATGCAAAGATGAGACCCACACCTTCCTCGAACCCGATCTCAAGGATGAAGATGCCGGGCAGCCCACCGCTCTTGTGGACCACTCCCTCCAGGTGCAAAACCAACCCTCTCAGCTGTGCAGCTCCGACCGAGTTGCCTCCCTTGATGTGATGACCTTTGAGACCCCCTTTTCCGGACCCCTCTCAGGCTGTGGCTCTCCCTCTCTGGCGAGGAGCTAGTGATGTGCGCCTCTACTGCTCAGCTGTGCGCACTCCCCCTTTGGCTCAGGCCACTCTCTTCTAGAGGCCCTGAGAAACACCCCAGGTGTCAGTGGACCCTCCGGCCACGTCCAGGCTTAGCACTCTCAGGTGTAACGGATTCAAAGGTCTGTAGATGGAAGCTGGACAAACAACTATTAGTCTCTCAAAATACATTATATGCGACATTACAACAACCCTTACCCCCTATCTACAGATGACCTCAGCCCTAACGGCCATTTTGTAAAGCCCCAAATCAATTAATTTTAGTCTGTGCACAGATTACAGCCAATTTTCCAAAAGTATACTAACATGTTGAGGCCTAAGCATATCGAACATTCCCTAGATTTGCATTGCTAAAATGTGTACCATTATCTGATCTAATTTTTACAAGAAAACCATGACCTGTAATGTAATAATTTATTAAAAAATTTTAGGACCGGTTTGTTGTCTTCTCTTCTAATTTTTTATTTTTATTTAAAGGAGAAATGTAATCAAATTTGAAAAAATCAAAATAACAAGAATTTCATATAGTAAATAACACACATAAACATACTTAGTATGCTTTTTTCAAGTCAGTAGCTTAAAGAAATAGTTTTTTACATTTTTCCTGCTACATGCCGAAGTACAGTGATTTCTGTAGTAATTTTCTGGACGCACTTTTATGACACAATTAAGACCTCCTTTGCTATCTTACAATAACACTGAAGCTATAAACCCATCATTACTGTCCTCTTGTCTGTCATTTAAAATGGAAGCAGAAGACTTTTTTGAATCTGAAGGATATCACTTTAGTTTGTCAAAAACAGTTTGGTGATTTAGTGCATTAATGGGCATTTCTATCCTGGAAATACGAATAGCCGTGCGTTAGCCGCCGCATGCTAACGTTAGCATGCTAGCGCCGTATGCTAACGTTAGCATGCTAGCGCCGTATGCTAACGTGGAAGTGGGGGTGTTGAAAATGTCCTGAAACAGTTACCAATGTCTTGTTAAGCTCTGTCTTCCCCAGAACATACAGTAGTAGGATCTAAAATGATTTTTAAAGATGAAGGAGCAAGTTGAAACATGCTGTCTCCCTCCTTGCTAGCAGGCTCTATTGGGAGCTGCCTGGCTAACTAACTACGGTGGCCCTACACGGCCAAAATTCTACAGCGGCCGAATGCACAGGAGCGGTAAAAATACAATATAAAATTTAAAAAAAGTTTTAAAATCGATTTTGGGGCTTTTAGAATCGATTCTGAATCGCCAGGACTAAGAATCTTGATTCTTTAAAAAATAGATTTTTTTTGCTGCATCCCTAATTGCTACACACTGAAACCTTTTTGTCCACAACTAGATACACACACTAATATTACTGTATGAGGATACACACTGAAACCTTTTTGTCCACAACTAGATACACACACTAATATTACTGTATGAGGATACACACTGAAACCTTTTTGTCCACAACTAGATACACACACTAATATTACTGTATGAGGATGAACTCCAGTTGCACTGCCTATGTCATATTCAGGGGACGGAGAGCAGGCAGGGGGAGGGGGGTCAAAAACACCAGATGAGAATTTCTTCACTTTGCAAAGTCTAAATTTGAGTTAGGATGACATTTTTGACTTGTGAAAATTTCTCAACAAGCTTATTTTATGCTTTTCATTAGACTACTATTAGCTTAAAAACACTTTTCATTTCTCCTTTAATGCCCCTAGTCAGCCGGTGAGCACGGCACACCAACCATAAATTTCTGAACCCTTTTACCGGTTCGAGTATGTCTGTACAACCAATTATTATCTCATGACCCGGTGTCATCACGGTCGAAAATTTCCTTGTTCGCGCGACCTCCTCGTCTGTTGAGGCTCACACAATGAATGCACGGCGTAATGTTCTGATCAGAAAATTTAAATGTGTGTGTGTCACCAGCTGAAATCCCCTTCAGCTGGTGTGCTCCACACGCGCGAGTTGCTGCTCCTCAAAATCCTCTTCTCCATCTTCTGGATGGATTCACACTCCACATGCTCCACTCCAACTCCATGGTCCTGTTTTCAGCGACTCTCTTCAGGAGCCGCCACAGGCTTCTGTGTTGGGCCCACATTGTAGTTCCAATTGATGTTTCCTGATGTTTCTTTTGCTTCCAACTCAGCCAAACGGTCACGTTCTTGTTGTTTAGTAGGTCTCGTTGTGGTGGTGATGTTAAGAAGCGGTATCATTTCTCCTGTCTGCCTCACTCGTCTCCCTGTGCTGTTCACAACCCTCTCTTGTCCTCTGAATGAGCTTAGTTTGTGCTGCCCTCCAAAGTTCACACAGAGCCTTGCCTTTTGCCCTCTGCGCTGACTGTGTTCTCCTTTTCGCTTCAGGCCTACCAGTGTGTCAAAACACTGATCTGACTGCCGCCTTCTGCCAAACCAGCACTCACGATGCTCCGCTTATTTGCCCACAGAAACAACTATCCTCACCTGACCACCACTGAAATTTCCTGTATTTGTTCATGTGCTCTCCTCACCTTTGAAAACATGTTCCTAATTTATCGGTCTCGTTGTACCCACCAGATTCCTGCCAATGCCTCCCCTCGAGGAGAAATGCCATTCAATATTTTACCCTTTAAACCTAATATGAATAATTGAGGTGACACCAATTTTACCTGTGAAAATATTCACAAACTCATTTTCCTGTAGGCCTCGGGATGAGAGCTTTATTTTGTTTTAAAGCCTACTGGGATGGGGAGAAGCAAACAGACAGAGCCCATAAATCAGTATTAACCTAATAATTGTGTGACATGCTGGGGCATGTCCTCCCTGCCTTTTAGGTGTATCTTTAATAATGTCTATTACGTTTGGGTTCACGAGACCTAGGCCCACGCCCGACTCAACCTGATTCAAGCAAGGCTGACCCCTACTCTAGTCGCTGGAAAGGGTGACCCCAGACAGCTGTTTCACTTGCTCTTGTCGTGCGAGCTTGTCCATTGTTCAACTCATGTCAGCTTCAGTGACACGCCACTTTGTTCTGGTGGCTGTCTCAGGGTGCCCCAGGCCCTGAATTCGCTTGATTTCACGTTGTGTCTGATGACTTTGACCTCTGTTCATGTCCTGGACTGTTCTTTTTATTCAGGTTTTTGCCTTGACCTATGGCTGAGGAAGTTCATAGTGACAGTTCTTTGCCCTTTAACTGTCTTTGTTTTGTGTCCATGAGTGAGAGATGTCACTCTCACTGACTGGCAGCTGTTCACTTGCGGAGTCACAATGAACCAGAGTCAAAGTCTGCTTTACGCATTAAATCGTAATTGAATCATACGCGCTGACCCTAATCTCGTGATACCAAACACAAGAGTTTCATGTATTTTGGTTGAATCCTAGCTCATGACAAATAACAATTATGTGTTCTGTAAGAAAATAGGTCTGTCTGTCTCCCGCTCCGTTTCTAACAGCTTTGTGCTGTTAGGCTGTGAAAGAAAAACAAATTAATCTAACGCCAATATATCATTAAACCAAAATTCAAAAGCTATATTTGTTTCATTCGGCATTTGTCTCCAACCAAAACACATCTCGCAGGGTCTGGTCTGCACAACGGGTTTTTCACCTCTAATCTAAAGTCCAAAAGCAGAAATTTTACAAAAAGTTCTGACCAGAAATTGAAAATGAATTTAATCTTGACCCACGACTGTCTAATCCAATCTGACTGTCCAATCTACATGTCATTGTTGATTTTTTCTTAACTTTATTTACCCAACCGAGATCTGTCTGCTTGTTTTGTATATAATGTATATAGAAATCTGTCATATCCTGTTGGTTCTTAAATGTCAACATCTGTTTACTGTGATTGTAGTTTTCTTTATTTTCCTTTGATAAGTGCAAATGCCTGTTGCCAATGTGACGTGTGCTGCTGACCACTTGACCAGGTCACCCTTGTAAACTAGATCTCTGTCTCAACGGGCTCTACCTGGTTAAATAAAGGTGATTGATTAATTGATTGATTGTTGATTTTTCTCTAGAACTCTCGTGTTCATCTAATTGATGCTCTGAAACTTCTCAAAGTAAGCTTTTCGCTCTGTGGCTGATTTCTAGATAATTTTCACCTCACCTGCCTGATCGTCTCTCTGGTATTTCCACAACCTCTGAGTGGCCTTCCTGCCCCTCTCTTCCAATATGAACCTTTTCATATCATTCCACCTTTTTCTGGCTTTTTCCTCCTTCAGTTTCTGCAATTTGCTTCAACCTCCTGTAGGTGGCGCTGTTTGACTGCTCTTCTTCCTGCCACCTGTTGCTCTGAATTTTATTTTAAATTGAACAGTTCTCTGTGTCCCCTAATTTCTGTTCAGTGGCCGCAATTAAGAACAATTCTTCTAGTTGGAATCTGGTTTTAGCTGTTCATCATAATTATTAATTAACTGTTGATAGTCTGCGACCGTTTTACAATGAGCTATCTTTTGTTTGTCTTGTTTAAATCTGGTTAGGACTAAATTAGTTAAATTTCTGTTGATCCGTTTGCTTTCTCAACAATTTTTGATGCAGGTTCGCTCCAATTGTTATCCCTCTCTGTTTTTATCGTTGGTAAAAGTCTGATATTTGCTCGGATCCTAAGCAATAGCTCAAAAATGTTTCCTTGTTCCTGCATTTCTTATTCTTAGTTTTCATTTTATTTTGCATGTGTGCCATAAATTGCCTCTCAAACCATTCACCCAAAATCTTTATTTCACAAGCATCCACAGATGAGCTGTGCATTAGAACTACAGGGCCAAGCCTGTGGAAAATCAGACTTGCCCCCCTGTTCCACAACAGCGCCCTCTGCCAGTCATGCAAAATATAGCAGCACCATTCACCACTGGAAAAAGAAAACTTCGCGTCTTCACACTCACTTCACTCTCTCTGAGTCGACACAAACAATTAATGACAATCAAAAACACAGAAAATGGACATATATATATAAAGACACCCCCCTTTGACATTAATTGACACGAACAGACAAAAGAAACGAGGACAAATAATTGGGATCCCTTCCCCCCAAAACAATGATTCACCTTAACAAATGTAAAGAAATGCGACGCAAAATATCATAAAACAAATTAAACACAGGCCCAAGTGGCATCTCCAAGCTTCCGTATGCAACCCTCGTCGGCTGCTTCAAGTGTCACCACTGAGCTTCCGTACGCAACCCTCTTCGGTTGCTCCATCCCTTTTATCTTTACTACAGACCTCATACGGCAACGCCCAGTGCGATTCCACTGCACTGATCCGCAAGTTCAGCGCAAGGCACACTGGGAGCTGTAGTTTTCACCTCAGCGTGAACTTCCCGCGACCCCTCCCCGCCGCGAGACTTCGGCCGCGTCCGATCTCTATGAAACAAGCGGCAGTCGTTTTTTCTACTCATGTGCGGGCATGAAACAAGTCGAACGACCTCTTCCAGCTACTCAAAGGATCGGACGCCCCGGAACCACTTTTCTAAACGAGACAGTGAAACAGGTCTCCGTGACTCCCACTAGTCACGCGGACGAATGAATCCGCCCCACGCAAACAAGCGGCCACAACCTGCCTCCACGGTCCGAATAGAAAACGTCTATCCCCCAAAAGTAAGTAATCAAAGCCTAAATGTTCGAGCACCTCGTGATTAAATGAAACCCGAACCACACACCCACAACGACACACACGAAGGAAAAAACACGAGCACGCGCCCCCCCCCTTTCACGAGCACGCGCCTCGGCCCGACACCGAGCCGCCGGGACCGTCTCGCACACACACACACACAAGCGTCTGTTCAAACTGAAACCTGTGTCGTCAGAACAAGCCAAATACGTATATTTAACTTTAACTCTAAGAACCATAATACATCACGAGACTGAACTTCCTCTGTTTGCAGTTTAATTTGGGACTGTGGCCAAATAGTCGTTTTTGTTTAAAACACGGTCGACTCACCTCATGTAGTCATGTCAGAGCTCCACTGCAAAACATCTGAAGAAAGTCATCGTCGCACCCCCAAATCAGAGAAAGAGAGAAGGCCAGACGTTCGGGGTCACCATGTTGAAGGGATTTCTCATGAGGTGTTCGAATGACCAGTCTCTCTTAGGAAAATGATGAAGATTTATTGACAGAAACACAGGTTTACAGGTTAACAGAGTTACATCATGAATAAGCAATTCTTTGTGCACAGAGAATTGTGAGCATTTTGACAGACCTGTCCTAGGCGAGGTTCCTCAAAAAGTGCTGAAGATATCTGAGATGTTTTGGAGTATGAAGATGCAGCTTTGGGCTTCTCTGGTCTCTGATTGGCTTAAAGCACTGATAAGGAGTCCTGCAGCTCTCCTGTTTATCTGTTTTACGACCTTGGAGATTTATGGCTGGTGCAAAAGTCTCTAGAAACTGTGTTCTTTGTTCTGCTTATCTGCTCAGTAAGAGAGTTTTAGAAATGTACCATTAGATGTGTCCTGTGTGCGATATTAATGTAAATTAATGTCCAGATCCTAGTATGTGTGTGGTTCATAAGTACTACTTATTTAGTAGTGTGATTCATTAATTGTTTGTGTGTCTGTGTGCTCTGATCTCCTCAGAAGGCCAAGAGAAGCACAAAGGGCATCTGCCCGCTTAGCATGTTATCTGCATCTGAACATCCTGTTTGTTAGATCTAAAAGTATGTCTTATAATGTTGTCTAATTGCATAAACATATGTAAAACAGTTGTGAATACCTTGATTATAGAGCACCCGTGTATTAATCATATACAGTAGTGTATTCGATTCAAATGAGATTAACATATAGAACTTCTAAACGTGTGTATTTCTCTTCAAAACTAACAAATAATTAAATTTCAATGAAAAATAAATCAAAAGATAATAACAAATTTGGGCCTAACTTAAACAGGTCAACTGAAGTCTAACAAGGAGGAATGATTCCAGATTAGATTTTAAATAACTGATTTATGGGGAAGAAAAATGATCTATTTTACTGTGATCCACCTGATGAGCTCCACCTATACTTAAGGCTGCAGTCAAGTCCTACTCTTCGCTGGAGCATTGATGCCTACTCATGGTATTTATGCTTCTAGCCAGTTTCTGAGTACAGTACTTTGAGAGACACTTACCTTGTTTTTTGTTGTGTTTCCAGTCCTCGTTTCCATCTTGGTCCTGGGACCAGTTCTCTGCTCATCGTGTCTTGCCCTCCAACCACTTGCCTGCCTCATTTCGCCCTCTGGGATTCATCTCAAGGAACTAAGGATTTCTCTGTAAAATAACAAACAAAACTAGATCAATCATCTTGAAAGAGCCTTCTGGTCAAGCCTTTCTGACAGTTTGTTTCATCTTCTAGGAAATCCAGAAGATCCCTGTACATGTGTACAGTATATAGACTTGCACTGTAAATAATAAACACTGTTACTTTTGCACCTCTTCGTCTTGTGTCGTTCTGGGTCTCATTACCAACTGGGTAAACCTTTGAAATCATAACACTATGACCACTTTATTGTTCTTTTTACATATTTTGTGCTAATTTCAGCTTACTTTTTTGTTACTAGTTTTATATCTTTCAAAATATGAAACTTTCCCTTAAACATTGTTAAAGAAACTGAAGTGACCTAAAATCTGATATCTGTCTCCTCCATGTTAAGTTGGTCACCCACCAGACTGGTCTAAGGGTCTTTTCTTCCACTTTATGATAAAGAGGCTCTGGGTCCTGCAAGGACAATAACCTTCACATCAACGTGAAGAAGACAAAGGAGATGATTGTGGACTTCAGAAGGAACAAACAAACCCCACACACCCCACTGAACATAGGAGGATCTGCGGTGGAAGTGGTCTCCAGCTACAAGTACTTAGGTGTACGGTACACATGAACGATAACCTCAGCTGGAGCAACAACACCACCAGCCTGATCACGAAAGTTCATCAGAGACTCTACTTCCTCAGACGGCTGAGATGAGCTGGTCTGAGAAGTTCAGACCTCACCTCCTTCTACAGGTGTGCAGTGGAGAGAGCAAATAAATAGAATCAATCTACTGTATTTTTTTAGTACCAGAGTTCTCTTAAATATTCCTAATATTAAAGGTCCTGAGTTGACTCCTAATGCATCTTAGCATATATAACATTTCACCATATAAATGTACCTTAAATGTTTCAATGTTAATAAGCTAGTAACTTGCAAGAGACTTTGTTTTCATTCTCCAGATCAATACAGTGTTAAAAATAGTAAAACACCACAAGTGAAAATACTCACTTTTGGGATATGGGAAGTCACCTGCTGCATGATAAGGTTAAGCTGGACATCTTGGATCTTCTTCTGTACACCACCTGTCTGTTACACAGGTGGTAGATTGGATGCCGGTGTGTAGAGATGAAGGTGTTGTGTGGATTTTTTTCTGTAAAGAAAGTACAGAAGGCACATTAATTATGTATTTTTTTTAGCATTTTCCACATTGCTTGAAGTGCTTTGTGTACACATATGTAATCACATTTTAACTTTCTTAATACAACATAAATAATAATATCCAGGTTATTTCAATTGCATTCCATCCACAGTGATCTTTATAATATTAAAATTAAATTCAAATAATTATATAATCACTGTTTCATAACATGAAAAATTCAAACTATTTAATGCTTAAATCTTTCTGCTACTTGATTTATTTAAGTTTAGAGTGTCTTTGAAACAACAGCACAACTTATAATGAAACTAAAGTTTAACTAAACTAAACTAAAACTAAAGTTTATTTATTCATTCAGATTTATTCATCAGAAAATTTGCAACTGCTGCTAAACGAAACGAGACAAAAGTTAACTAACACAGACAGACACTCTGAGGAGTAAACAGTTCATGATGAGCTGAAGATGGACAGACAGGAGTCGTCTTCACACATTCGGGTTTATAACTAGCAAGTAGTAACTTTTATAATGTTGCAGTTAGGGGTTGAACGAGTACATAATTTTTAACCTCAACATTAACATAAAAAAACTCGAACGACGCTCGAGTAGCCGATGACGTCACAGTGTCTTACGATGCAAAATAAATAAATAAATATAAATGCCTAAAAACGTCTTTACAAAAAGAAAAAAAAGACCAACAAAGCATTGGGAGCATTTATTATGCTCCTATCATTTATCATACTGCACATAAGTCACAGGAAAAACAAAACTATTAGTTATATTAATAATATTAAAAGTGAAAGTATAAGGCGATGAAAACCGAAACTTAAAAAACAAATGGGGCCACAGCCACACCGTACCACCGCCTGCAGCTGTGCAATTTAGGTTTACTTTTAGAGATTGTGTTTATAGATTTTTGGTAGCTCTAGAGAGATGAATATTTGTTTTTTTTTGTTTGTGAAACGAGAGACAGGAAGCCGTTTCGGCCGTGTTATAATATGGGACCTGCATTGCAACACTGCCCTCTGCTGTCACAATCTACTACAAAGAAAGTCAACACGAAGTAGCGCATTTTATAAAATTATAAACTGTTTTACCTTTTTGACAAGACGGCCTGCTCCATTAACATCCGTGCGCACACAGGAATCCATTTTGTAGCGTCTACTAAAAGCTAAAAGCTGCCCCGCGCGCTGTGAAATGTGAAATGTGACGTCACTACGGGTACCCGAGGTGGATAAAAAAGCCTCGATAGAAGTCAAAGCACTCGAGTTCTCGAAAACTCGGGTACTCTGTTAATGCACTAGTTGCAGTACACCACAACCATGAGCACAGCTAGTAGCTTCTAGCTACTGTAACTGACTGCAACAACCACCCACACACACCACCACGTCCCGAACACAGATAAGATCAGCTCAAACTTTGCTCATGTGCGCTTTAGCGATTTATTAAACTCACTAATTATTACTTGCTTACCTGTGTAGAAAGGCACCATTAATAATAACTGCTGTTTCAACGTCGCTAGTTGCGTGTGATCAGCTCTGACTGTGTAAACAGAGATGGTCCCCCACTCCCCCCCTCCTCGGCTCAAACCGGTAAGCTGGCGAACCGTAGCGATTCACGAGACGAGTCCAGGCTCGAGGGCGACGGAAAATGCGACCTGAACAGTCCAATATTGAACAGATGGGACATAAACTGCGCATGCGCTAGCGCTAGTTATAATTAGATTATATGAACCGCAGGCGGCGCCCAGCGGAGGAACCGGAAGTACGTCACAATCAGAAAACGTTTTTTGAAACAAACAACTCATCGTTACTCATAAAATATTTATCATACACAAGTAAAAACATATATGCATACATTTCGAAATATTTTTATTTTATTATTTCATTTTTATAAAAATAAAAAATTAAATCTTCAAATGGTGAAGAAGAAGAGCTGCAGTTCCAAGGAGGGGCGGCGCCCCTAGCGCCCTCTAGTGGCAGCCGCCTCTGGCATGGTTCATGGTATGCCTGTGGTGCAGAGGCTGCTGAACGTATGTGACCACTGGGAGTTGAGTAAACCTTTGCATTGACTAGATGTTCTGATCTTTAGGACTAAAACATTCAGGATGAATGCTGGTGAAGATTCTCAGTCGTCCAGGACATGATAAATCAAAAAGGCGTTCAATACAAGATCAACTGACTTTGTTTGTTTGTGTTCCACAGTCTGACCTTCATTCAGGATGAATGACCTATTTGGGTTTCACATGTTTTACAGAAGGAAGATTCATAAAGGTGAAATGGCTTTGAAACTTCATAATGTGATGAAGAGATGACATCTGGTCTGTGTGATCACCTTGTTACAGACTTAAATTGCACAAACAAAATTATCACCAAGGGAAATTTAATGCAATTGTGCATGTAGTTTAAAAACAGAGC
>JBBPBX010030071.1:8851-35440 GCA_038048925.1 Garcialebias charrua
CAGGTGCTCAAAACACACAGAACACTAACCTCACCACAACCGTATTCTAAAGACAAATTAGCTCATTTAGTCATCTCGTGACGAGCCCCCAATAAATGTGTTCTGAACTTTTATGGACAGAATTTCCTGGTGCAGCCAAAGCAGAGGGATTCCTGTTCAGTGGACTCAGGATTCCATCTCTGCTCTTTGCAAATTATGTGGTCTTGTCGGCGTCGGCGTACCGTAATCTTCAGTTCTCACTGGTTCACAGCCGTGTGTGAGGAAGTATAATAATGTAATGCAAAGACGCATGAACATCACACAATTACTTTTATCGCATCTTTTTAAAAAGCTGCAAAAAATGGTTCTAAAAATGGTTCTGCGTACATAATCTTGTTTCATCATGTACCACATGCGGTGCAAATGACAGTAAAGATTATCTGACGCTGACTCTGACAAAGTTTCTTCAAATAAATAATTCCATTTGTGTATCAATTTAATGTAGCTCTTGTGTTTATTACAACAAAAAATGGAAGAAAACTATATAAATGCTGGGTTTTGTAGGTGAATGAGATCTTGTTGTTTGCAGGTTTAGTCTGCAGTCATGTTGCTGAGAGAAGTACTCAGTTGAAAAGATCCATCTGTTTTAAATGCCACTTTGAAATGAGCTGAGCAGTGAGCAGAGATCTCATCTCCCTGCATGTGGAAACCAGGACGTTCTTTGTATTAGTGTGGTCTTAACAAGTCTTATCACTGCTCTTTATCAATGTCTGACACACAAAACGGTTTTAGCCAGACTAACAAAGTGGAGTGGGAGTGCAAAATCATCAATAAAACTCATTTTTCATTGACTGAAACTTTAACCTTTAAAAAGCAGTAGCCACTAAAAGATATTTGTTCTTCATAATAAAAAAACAAGAAGCGCTATTGCTGACAAAATCTAATCAGATTTCAGAGATTTCCATATCCACTTCAGACGTATCCTTCTGAACTGAGTGACATGTTCAGGCTAAAGGTTTGACAAAGCTTTGTACTTGTATATATTGTATAATGAAATGATTGTTCCATATTTAATATATTGTATTGAAGTTTGGAGAAAAGCATGCAAAATAATTACAAATTCTATTTTTATTTTACAAAAAGGAGCTATAAGAATTATTAGTAGGAGGTGCTATGGTCATCCAACAAATATATTATTTCATCAGTTGAAATTATTATAATGTTATGATTTGGTTGAATATACAGTAGTATTTTACAAGTCAAGAATAAAATTCATTAAAAAATTCCCCAAATATTCAATTAAAAATTGTTTAAAAAAAAAGAGTCATTATAACCTGAAGGGAATGGAAATGTTTGTAAAACCTCCATTTAGAACTAGTCTGAAGGAGCTGCGTTGTAGTTCAGGGAATAGGGTTGTGGAATTGCCTTGATATCACCATAAAAATTTCTAAAACATTTTATATGTTTAAAAAGATGATTAAGTTAAAGTTGTTGGGAAGGTATGGTGCCAAGTGAAGGACAGCTAATATTTTTTGTTTTCACTTTGGAGATTGTTCAAGCCTGTTGTTGTTTGTTTTGTTATTTTTTATTTTTTTTAATAAGGGGCAGATATAAGAATTTTCTTCTTTCTGCACCCTTTTCAGTCAATGTTTTTCTTTTTAATGGGTTTGTTTTATTTCTTTTAATTGAATAAATAAAAATAAAAACATTTTAGATCCACGGGTTTCATTTTGAGTAAAGTTTACTTTTAACTAGATCTTAAACAGAAAAAAGAGCCAGGAGATGCAAATAAAATGTAAGTAGGTTTAATAACATAAAATATTAAATCATGTAATCTGGACCAGTTTGTTTAAGTGAGAAATTTTTCGTCCCCTATCCAGAGGACTTTGTCAGTCTACGGCCTGCCAACCAGATCTGTCCCATAGGTAGCCTTTGTTTGCTGTGTTGCAAGATTTACAGAGACAATTCAGGTTCCTGTGGACCCACCACCTGCAGGAAGGGCCATAAAAGTCGGGTGCGTGATGCCATGGGCAGTGGTCGAAGGCGGGGACCTTTGCGCTTTGACCCTGGCTTACCAAAGCTGGCTCTTGGGACATGGAACGTGACCTCTCTGGTGGGGAAGGAGGCTGAGCTTGTGCGTGAGGTTGAGAGATACCGACTAGATATAGTTGGGCTCACCTCAACGTACAGCATGGGCTCTAGAACCAATCTTCTTGAGAGGGGCTGGACCTTATTCCACTCTGGAGTTGCCCATGGTGAGAGGCATTGAGCTGGTGTGGGTCTACTTGTGGCCCCCTGACTTGATGCCTGTGTGTTGGATTTTTTTTCCCCAGTAGATGAGAGGGTGGCTCCCCTTCGTCTTTGGGTGGTGGGGGCAGACCCTGACTGTTGTCTGTGCCTATGCACCAAATGGCAGCTCAGAGTATCTGGCCTTCTTGGAGTCCTTGGTAGGGGTGCTGGAAGGTGCGCCAGCTGGGGACTCCTTTATTCTGCTGGGGGACTTCAATGCCCACGTGGGTAAAGACAGTGTGACTTGGAGAGGCGTGATTGGGAGGAATGGCCTCTCTGATCTGAACCCGAGTGGTGTTCTGTTGTTGGACTTCTGTGCTAGTCATAGTTTGTCCATCACAAACACCATGTTCAAACATAAGGGTGTCCATAAGTGCACTTGGCACCAGGACGCCCTAGGTCATAGATCGATGAAAGACTTCATAGTCGTGTCATCTGATTTGCAGCCCTTTGTTTTGTACACTCGGGTGAAGAGTTGTATCTAGCTTCTTCCTTGGGATTTCAGGGGCCATCCCTTGGGTGGGGATACTGTGGGGTTTCTAGGTTTTTGTCCTGTCTTTTCTGTATCCTTGTGTTTCATGCACCCCTTGGTATTCCACCTCCTCGTGGTTCAGTTCCTGTCTGCCTTGTGTCTAATCCTAATCACTTCAGGTGTATATTATTATTCTGTCTCATTAGTGTCTGTATTTATTCCACGTCCTGTGTCCTGTCGTTTGTCCATGGATTGTCCCGTGAAGGCTTCATGTTTCTCCTCCCTCCGTCATCTCCCCTTAAATCAAGTTTTTGGCTGCCCCGTCAGCTTTGTTTTGTCATAATAATTTTAAATTACTTGTATTACCTGGGGCTCTTCTGTATTCAGCCTGCACTTGGGTTCAATATTTAAAAGAAGAAACGTGATCAAAATAGCTCAATTACAGTTTAGCAGTCCTTCACACAGTCATTAAAAGCCCTTCATATTCTCGCTTCCAGCTACAGACAGGAGGTGGAACACCTGGAGAGCTGGTGCAAAGAGAATAATCTTCACATGAATGTGAAGAAGACAAAGGAGATGATTGTGGACTTCAGAAGGAACAAACACACCCACGCCCCACTGAAAATAGGTGGGTCTGCAGTGGAAGTGGTCTCCAGCTACAAATACTTGGGTGTACACATGAATGATAACCTCAGCTGGAGCAACAACACCACCAGCCTGATCAAGAAAGGTCATCAGAGACTCTACTTCCTCAGACGGCTGAGACGAGCTGGTCTGAGCAGCCCAGTTCTCACCTCGTTCTACAGGTGTGCAGTGGAGAGCATCCTGTGCTCCAGCATCAACGTGTGGCATGGAGGCTGCACAGTTGAAGAGAGGAAAGCTCTGCAGAGAGTGGTGAAGGCTGCACAGAAGTCTGTTGGAGTCAGTCTCCCCACCATCACAGACATTTACACCTCTAGATGCAGGAAAAGAGCCACCTGTATCATGAAAGACCTCACTCATCCAGCACACTCACTCTTTGCCCCACTCCCCTCAGGACGGAGGTTGAGGAGCATCAAGTGTAGAACCACTAGACTGAGGAACAGCTTCTACCCTGAGGCTGTTAGACTCATGAATAAATAAAAATAAAATTAAAATAAACACTGCAAAATATCACATCATGGTGATGCTGATATGTTTTCTTGTTGCTGTGTTCATCTGTGACCATCTGTGACCATCTGCTCATACAAACTCATGTTCGTGCTGCTGTTTATTCCCACTATATTAGGCTTAGTGTATTACTAGTTGATGTTTTTCTTAGTTAGTTCTCGATGTTATTACTGTTTTTCTCTTTCATTTGTTGTTGGATGTAACTGGGACCTCGTGTACATAATCTCGTTTTCATCTCATGTACCACATGCGGTGCAAATGACAATAAAGACTCTCTGACTCTGACTCTCTGACTTTTGGTTTTATCAATTGATGTCTCAGTGGCTGCATTCATTATCGCCCGCTGCCATGGAAGGCGGGCACTGTGTTGCCACTGTGTGTAAGTTCATTTGTCTGTCTGTTACCAAAACTGCTCATGAACTGCTGAACAATTTTTAATGAAACATCTAAAACTGATTACTTTAAAAATGGCCACCTCAGCCTTAGCAACCCCACCAAAATGACTATGTTCAGTAACCATAACCCTTTCAGTCAATTTCGAGTGTATTGAGATTATATTTGGTGTAATAGTAGCTAGGGGAGAAGGTGAACCTGTGATCAGAATGTCACCGTTTCAATTCCCCAGACTGACATCAAAATATGGGTGGGAAAGGTGAAACCCACACTTTCCTCCACCCTCATTTGCCCCAGTCTGGACCCTTGATCAAGGTCCTTAACCTCCACCATCTGCTCCCCCAGGTACCTTAGATAACAGCTCTCTGCTCCACTCAGAGGGCTATGGTAGCTCGATGGTTTGTGGTTGCATCCGGATGGGCACCCGGTGAAAAAATAATTGCCAAGTCTTTGTGCAAGTTAGTTTGCTATCCACCTTATTCCTGGGGGTGTCACTGTAGAAGCGATAATGTGTCTTACTTCCGTTTGACCCCGGAAGTAGAATTTCTGCATTGGCTCCTCGTTGTTTTCTTGCTAATCTTTGTGCGTCGTTGAAGTTCTGTTTTCTGTTATTTCGAGCTAATATTGTCACGAAGATGTCCTTGTGGAGCTCGGGTACCTGTTGCGCTGTTCATGGCTGTAAGAATAATCAGACGAAGCTGAATTTGTGGCTGCAACTAGTGTGTGTTGAACATGCTCCGAAAACAAAAACCTGCATCCTTCTTTGTGGCTGGGCTACGAGAAACCACCTGAAAAAAGACACCGTAACCTCCAGACGATCAGGTATGATTTAAGAGACAGCTTTTAGTGTTATGATTTTATGTAGTCAGTGATTAAATGATAATATTTTCGTTCATAACTGGCAAATAAACACACGCACCTATATATGTATGCTGTGTGTGCGTTTATTTATACATATCTATCTATATATCTATATTATATATATAATATAGGTGTGTGTTTTTATATATTATATATATATATATATATATATATATATATATATATATATATAATATAGGTGTGTGTGTGTGTTCATAAATGAACCCTAATGTTTGTATAATGTACTTTTACTTTCAGATGGGCTTGATGAGAGTGTGGAGCTGCTCAACACCACCAGTCACATGCAGCATGACTGTTGGAATGTGGATTGACATAATGTCAGAACAAACCAACGACCTTATTCTATGGTTGCCCCGTGAAACAATTAAAGCAACATGTTTTGCAGAAAGCTAAAAACTTGGACTCCAGAAGTGAATCATACATGCAAATAACACTGTGAAATATTTATTGGCTGTTTCTCCCTCTGGAATAATCATGTTTATTTCAGATGCTTATGGTGGTAAATGCAGTGACAGGTATATAACACAGAACTCTGGGTTTCTGGACTATCTGCGTGCTGGAGATGAGGTGATGGGTGATCGTGGTTTCACAGTGAGGGACCTGCTGCAAGAGCTATGGTGTCAATTTAATCATTCCAGCATTCACACGCAAAGGATGCCAGCTTATTTCAAGTGAGAAGTGAGAAGACATTAAATGTAAACATTTTTCTCAAACATGTACAGTACTGGTGTACTTGCTGTAAACGTAACACAACTCTTAACATGTTTTTTAAAGGATGCAATGTTAACTATATTACATTAGAAAAGTATTTGCTAAAATGATTCATTTGTTATGTACAATAGTTGACTGTTAACCTTCTTACAAGGTTAGGTTTTTGTGTGCACTATATCAGTTAATTTTGGATTAAACTACTGTTTCTATCTAAATGTCACTTTTGTCATTATCAAGTTTTTAAAGATCGTTTCCTGTCTATTTCATTATTTGTTTTCATTTACTGTATTTTATTAAAAGTTCTCAAGGTGCTTCATTTGTGAATCAGTAAAGTATTTGTCAAAAGAAATGTCAAGCTCCAGGTGCTCAGTTGGTGTCCAGATAAACATCTTGCAGCTCAAAAGTCCAAAGCAACATCATTGTTAGCTGGACCTGGAGATGTGTAGTTTTAATGGCTTAGACTGGACTCTGTGTTTGCCTTAAGGTAAATAAAGTGTCCCACCTCTCTTAACATAACAGGACCAACCTTGTTAATGTGAAGATAAGATACTACCGGTAATAAGCTTCAGAGCTTTTCAGATTGCTCATCGCTTCGCCATCTGAAGCAACTGTCAAAGTAGCTAAGTATGCTAGTAGCTAAGTATGCTAGTAGCTAAACATGCTAGTGTACGTTATTTTCGGCCACTTCTTCAAGTCGTCCTCCCACCCCTCAACAGCTGTAGGTAGCGGTAAAACAATATCTCCACATTTGAGTTGTGATAGTTTGTGTTCCCACATATTTTATGACCTAAAACCTCTGACGAAAACCGGTTAGCGCGTTGCTAGCGTGTAACAAAAGTGCCGGTTCTGACTTTCGGCGGAAGTCGTTCACATAATTCGCGCAAGGCATCATGGGGGCTAGGAATAAGGTGGATAGCGACCCCTGAAGAAGGGAGCAGCTAAAAGAAGGAAAATAATAATAATATGGTGTAGTAGTAGCTAAACCAAATTACTGGTGATTTAGAGTCATCCTCATCACATGCTCTGACAGCATGCATGACTCTTGTTTATAACTTCAGGACAGAAGGCAGTGGCGATATGCATTCCTTTAAAGATCATTTTATATTTTGTATAGAATAGAATCATTATTTATAAACAAATCTAACAGCCTTCATCTTCACTGGCTAGTAACCAAACCCGTTTAAAGTCTGGATGTCAGGTTGATTAATACACTCAATCAGTGCTCACAATGAGGCAAACACAACTGTTTGATGGCCGTAGCAGCTGTTTTACAGTGAGCTTTAGGTCAGCTCATCTGTTGTGTGAGGTCTGCTTGGTGACATGTTCACTCTCTTCTCTCCCAAGATGAGAGGTTACAGGGGTGGACAGGCCAGAGAACGATCACTGAGTCCTAACAGTCAGGGTGTGGGCATTAACCTGATGATGAAAGATGAGCATAGAACATAAGAAAATAACAAAAGTGTAAAAAAAATCAATAAGATCACAATAAAAGTTAGTCAGCAAATGTTGAATAAAAATAGTTAGCTGATGCTAGGATCATAGCAGGTGACTCTTCAGTCATGGGCCACTACAGCTCTGTGTGTTCGTGTTTCTTCCTCCTGCAGCCCAAAGGCGGTCTTGTCATTTAATTTGCCCTTGACCAAAGTTGTTGACTCAGAGCTTCAGAATGTCAAAAGGATTCACTAACACTAGCAAAAACACAGTCCCAAGGTTTCTGTGTGCAAATAATTCAAGAGCTGGAAAAAACAATTTATTGGCTGAATGTTTTATTAAAATCCAACATTTTCATCCATTGATATATATATTTTTTCTTGCTCTATTTCAACTTTCCCTTGCAAGATGTAGTTTTTAGATTGATTATTGATGTGTTTCTGCTTTCTTCAAGATACAAGACAAACCCGTGTTAAACATAAAACATGCAACAGTCTGTTTGTACTAATAAATAAGTGTGATTCATGCAAATTTTAAAAAGCATCATGTTTTAAAATTAATCCTAATCCAGCCTCACAGTATTTTAAATGTTGTAATGTTTCTACACATTTTTATTGTTGCACTGTTCAGAACATGACAGTACTTGATCCTGATGCTTTGGTGTTTTAAGCCGGTTGAAAACAATGTTGCTGTTGAACCACGTGTTGGTGTTGCTGAGGATATTGTAACCTGTGTTGGCCCTGGTTCCTGCAGTGGAAACAGAAGGGGTGAACGGCCCTAAAAAAATAACCTGGTCCCTCGGTTCCTGAATTTGAAATGCAGCATTCATGAGATCTCCATATGATTATCCTGATTGGCACAAAGATCTCTTGTAAGCTCCATCTATGGTTGGCTTTAAATGAAATTTCAGTAACGCACAGTGTAGTACTTTAAGAGCTTTGATTTAAAAAAATGTTTTTACTATGTTGCATGTATGTCTGAAAGGGCAATCTTTGGTAGGAGGCAATGCACATCTTATATTTTTTTAAAGGCATTTGTTGTTAAAATAGATTAATTTTGTAAATATAGTGAGAGGCTAATAAAAGGACCAGGTACAGTCAGAACCCATAAAGCAGCTTTGACAGATCCCCACTTACACAAACATAAATATAAACAAATAAACATTACTTCCATGCTGGCTTGTTTACGCTGGGCCCCACGCCTGCCTACTCTGAGATATTGCTCAAGACGCCGGGGAAAACGGGCCGGCCGGCTGGTAAAACTTCAAGCTCTGCGTGGTCAACGTTTCCACAGCCAGCTTCCTACGCGCCCGGACCATGGAAACTACGGGTGTGGTCTACCGGCCCGGCGCTTGGACCAACCTGGAGGCACTTTTCTTCTAAATCTGGGACCGGTGGCGCACCCCCCACCCCCACCCTCGACCCACCATCTGTGTCGGACCAGATCAGGACGTGCCTAATCAGCACAAGGTCTGTTATAAAACCTTTATCCTTAATGACTTTTTAAAGACAAGGGACTAGATTTTCTTTTTCTCACGGAATCCTGGTTGCCTTTGGGTGATTCAAGCGCCTTAGTGGAACTATTACCTCTTGATTATTTGTGTTTTAATGCCCCGCGGCCATCAGGCCGGCGTGGTGGTGGATTATTAACTGTCTTTAAACCAAACTTTGCCAGTAAACAGTCTCCTGCCCTGGTGCCCTGCTCCAGCTTTGAGCTGAGCACTTTTGAACTCGGACATTCTCTGGTTCTGTGCGATATTGTTTATCGCCCCCCTCGTTCCAAAGACTTCATAAGTGAATTCTCTGATTTTCTGGCTGTATGTCACACAGAGATATGATCACATTTTAATCATTATGGATTTTAATATTCATGTCTGTTGTCAGGAGAGTAGTTAGTGTAGGACTTCCCAGATTTGTTAGACTCATTTAATTTAACTCAACATGTAAATGGGGCCACCCAACAATACAGGCACACTCTGGATTTCATTTTAACTTGTGAAGTCTCTGTTTGTAGTAATCAGTGACAACGTTCTCTCAGACCACATGCCGGTTTTATTTGATATCATCCCGCCTTGTCCTACTGCTAAGTTGTGTGAATCTGCACATATTTCACACACATGACATCACTCAAGCCATCACTCAAGACAGCAATGTCAGAGAGCAGAGCACAGGTGGAGGAAAGACCGGCTGCAGGTTTCTTTTCAAATCCTAAAGGAGAGTTGGCGTCATTATCAGAAGGAAGTTAAAGCTGCTAAATCGAAGTACTTTTCTGATATAATTGCCTCAAACTCCCACAATCCCCAAGCTCTTTTTTCCACCCTGAACTCAGTTCTACACCTCATTGAACCTTCACCTCTAGAAGCCTCAACTGAGCTGTGTGAAAACTTCCTCCATTTATTTTCAGAGAAGTTTGCGAACACCCGGGCACTTTGGTGTGTACTGTGACTGTTTAAAGTGCTTTATAAATAAAGTGGTATGGTGTGGTATGGTATGGTATGGTATAAATCCAAAGATAACAAAAAATAGACAACCGTCTTTACATGTGCACATTGGGTGTGTTTTTAAAAGGAACTGAAAAAGAATGCTGTGGAGTCATTGAAGGAGGTTTTACATTAAATTTTTTGACTTCCCTGCTATTCTTCCTCACAACCTTGTTTTCCGTGCTGAAAGAACACCTGCCCTCCTCCTCCATGCCTAAACAGTCAGAGGCTGCTCTCAGTGAGTTTTAGTGCAGTCCAGCCACAGTTTTTGTCCTTTACACCCACAGTCATCTCGTCCTCACAGGGTAAAGCTGAGGACTTCAGAGATTCAGCCATCACCATGTTGGTGTCTTTGGGGTAGCGCTTCATCAGCCCCCGCTGGAAAGGGATTGTGAACAGGCCGTAAATAACCGGATCCAGGCAGGTGTTGAAAAGCCCAAAAATAAACAGGATGTGGGTGAGAGAGTGGGAGACTTTTCCTTCCAGGTCGTCAGGAAAGAACCAGTACCACAGACCCAACAGGTAGTACGGAGTCCAGCACACTATGAAAGAGATCACAATGACAATGCTCATTTTCAGAGTTCTCATCCGAGCTTTGGGGATGTTGTTCTTTGAGCATCGGAGATGCGGTTCTTCAGAGGACACTGCAGGAAAGATGGAGAGTTATTTTGACGTGACCATCATCAATGTTTGGACACTGTTAGGGATGTGGCCGATCCGATCCAGTATTGGTATCGGCCTCCGATACCAGCATAATTTATGTATCAGATTTTCCAATCCAACCTGCCTATATTTCCGATCCATGATGCACGTTGGCTTCAAACTATGGAATGAATTTCTTGAACGGAGAGCGCGTGTGTTACACTATATTCTGTGACTATGGTCTTAACATTGTCTGAACTAAACCCAATGAAGACACTCTGAGCCTCACAACAGGAAACACCCAACCTTTAATAGCACACAAGAACATTTATAAATTCAATGTATAGTTTAAATCTGTATCCGTTGATCAAAGCCAACAAGAATTACAACTCATAGTACCACAATCAAAAACAAAACTTAAAACAGGGAGTGGACTGTGTTGATTTCCCATAATGCTTAGCGGTATGTTAGTGTTCCGGGCCACACCATGAGTGAGATGGACGTCTGTGATATAGACCTGCCTCTTGTGTGCTATAAAAGGTTGGGTGTCTCCTGTTGTGAGGCTCAGTGTCTTCATTGGGTATAACTCACACATTGTTAAGACAGTAGTCACAGAATATTGTGTAACACACGTGCTCTCCGTCCAAGAAATTCATTATTACAGCCTCATATCAAATCAGTGATGATGATGATATCGAAACTGGATCGGTATCGGCCGATACCCAGAGTTAAGTATCGGGATTGGATTGGAAGTAAGAAAATGTGGATCGGGGAATCCCTAGACACAATACAACAAGCTAACTGTATACGTTAGCCTTTTAAAGTTAAAATTAAACATTACATATATTTAATAGGATATCATCAGCCAAAAAGAAAAAAAGATGGTGAACTTTTTCAAACCCAGAAACACGATGCAAAATGTCCAGATTTATTGGCAGTAACCTGAGGAAGCTATAATTACTAATAAAACTGGACTGGTGTTCACTTTCAGGTCAAGTTGTGCAGTGATCAGGAACCTGCTGGGTAACTGTGGGGGAAGTAGTAAGTAGGACAGGGAAGAAAAGAAACAGAATGTGGAAGAAGGTAGGTAAACCAGCAGCATTTTATAGTTGGTTACACAGCAGCAAAACAACTATTAAGGTCCTCAATTGGGCCTTAGCAACCCCCTTCGTCTTTCCCATTTTCCAGGTTTTGTTTGATCTTGTTTCTCTGTGGAAGTGGATATTAACTGTAATTAGTGCACTCACAGCTTCTATTTGTCATGCGCTTGGAGATCTGGATGAAGATCCTGGTGTAACAGATGATCATGATGGCCAGCGGCAGCAGGAAGAGGCAGCAGAATGTGAACATGTTGTAGGCCGTTTCTTGCCAGCGAGTGTCAAAGCTTCCCCTGGTTGTGCACTGAGTGAAGTTTGCTGGATACGTAATGGTCACGTTGTGAAAAATGAACATCTGTGGGATTAACAGTTGAAAAGCATTAGATTTTATTAGGTTATTATCTTTGCTTTATATCTCAGGGAAGCAGTGGACTTGATTCAGTTACAGTATTTGTCCAGTGGTTCATGAGGTATTTTGCTAACAGACAAACATAGATTACTCCAAAGTTCAAAGGAAAGATGTTGTGCACTGTGTATCACTCAAAGTACATTTTGAGAATGACTCTCAGCTACTATAACACTAGATTTCAGCTTCATATCTGTAAAGTTGACTGTTTTTTTTGGACAAATAATGAAACTCACACAATGATTTCTGCTAAAATTGAATCCTTTTACTTCTCAAACTTCTGCTTCCCGATCAGAGAGCAGAATTTTACTGACAGCCTCATTTGAAACATATTTTAAAGCTATTATTTATTGTGACACATTTTGCAAAACCTTTTTTTTGTCCTAAATCATACTAAATGAGCTACCACTTCTGTGAATCTAACAGCAAAGAGTTGAGGTTTATTGATGAAACCTGATAAAAAAGTTTTTATTATTTCTATGCCTAAAAATTAAATTATTAAAGTAAGCTCACTAATGTTACCATGAAGGAAATTTGCATAAACGTTAGTCCACATTAAAGAAAGTCCACACGTTTGTTGAATTAACAGTACTTTGTTGCAACTATTAAATCATTGTGTTGAAAAAAGTTTTGTTTGTTACATTAATATTTCTGTTTTTAGTTTTGCAGCTTTCATTGGTTAGTGAGGGGAAACACCTTTTTTAGGATTCAGAGTTGTTTCTCCATTCTCATCACAACTTGTCAGTCAGTAGGTTGCAAGCTGGAGATCTTGATCTTCATTCATTAATGTGTCTTATTTTCATGTGTTTTTATTCTACCATCTCATAAACTAACAATGTTTTCTCTTTTTTCATAAAATACAGAGAATAATTAAACTAAAGCGGATCACCAGGTTTGCGTTGGGACTTTGGTTAAAGGTGTTTTGTGTTGTTTTTCTTTTGCATGATTAATCGTACACACATAACGAGAGAGCTTTCATTGAACTCTTTTTTCATCTGGAGTTCTATATCAATCAGTTTTTATTTATTTATTTTATTTTTTGTTGTAGTTGTTGTTGAAAGTTTGTTTATTCATCTTATGACAGAGTGATAAATCAGCTCAATTTTGTTATCCAGCAGAATAACAGACTCCCATTTCTTTCTCAAGGACTAAAAGCACAGGCATAATGTTGATACCAACATTTTTGGGAAAACATATTTACATTATATTTCAATTTTTTTATTGTGCGTCTTCAACAATTTTCCCTTTAGTCACAAAAACATGAAGATTTTTATGTACAGGTTGGTTATTTTGATAAAACCATTGAATTAAATCCACTGAATTTAAGCAGAAACATGGAATGAACTCTGATGTCAGTGCATGTTTTCTGCATGTACGGACTGCTCAAAGGGTAATTTTTACTATAAGCCACGTTCATCCACTCATACCCACATGAACATAAAAGTTGTGATTATAAACCATGGCACCCATACTACTCCCCCAATCAGCCCGCTCTTTATCCTCCCTACTAAATCTTCACACACCCCTCATCAAAGATATTCAGAGAAGACTGCAGCATTGTTGTCTTGCTTACAGTGGGAAAACAAAGAAAAGGTACTGTATGATCTGCTCGAGTATTTAGAAACTAAGAGCCTAAATTAGAGGTTTGAACCTCAATAATCCTTTAGTATTTAGTACTTAAAGGATTTTACTAATCACTAAAATACTGTTTAATTTCTGCATACTCACCACTCCAATCTGTCACAAAATAAAGAAGAAAAAACAAAGATGTGGTTCACTGCTTAACAAAGCTGAACAAATGAAATGCATTAATCTTAATTAATCTAGCACTTTGAGATTTTTATTAATGAAAAGTGCGTTAAAAATTAAATTCATTATTATTATTATTAATCTGTAGATGTGAAGAATCTCAACACTTGCTTGAGAAACGGTGTTCTCCTTTAGCATTAGTGCCTGAAACCATTAATAAGCTATGGTTCATTGCTCTCATTTCACATATCACTCTGTCTTTGTGTTAAACTTGAGACATGTTTTCTGATCGTGTTTGTGTGTACAAAACAAAATCGTGGTCGAGGATCTGGAAATAAACAGGAAATTGATTCCAGAGCAGAGAGGCTGAAACACTCAATGCTTTGCCTCCCAGTCTCATTTCAGAGATTCTTGGAACATCAAGTAAACCTGGATGCTGGCAGTGGAGTGATGTCTTGTGGGAGGATAAGGAGTAAGATGTTCTTTGAAATAAGATATGTTACCAAACTGTTTGAGGCTTTGTGTGTGAGAAGGATCCTGAACGTTACAGGCAGCAGGTGTTATGAGATGTCACAAACTTGTAAAGAAGAATTTTTGTATCACTTTGGGACAAGACAGGAGGGTGTGGGTCACATTTATAACATCCTTCTGATTCCAGGGAAGCAGTGTCACTGTCTGGGAAACAGATTCTCAAAAAATGTTCATGAGTCAATAAAATATACTAATTTCCTTTGAGTCCTCGAGGCATGAGAACGGTTTATTGCTTCAATGACTCTGGCACACACAAATGCCACATTTTAGACATAAGGAGACATGGAGAATGATTAATGGTGTGTATTTTAATGTGGATGTCAAGATAAATGTTAATATACCCTAACACACATGCTCTGAGCACTCTTTGCGGAAAGAAAAGTTTCCATTCTGCTAAAAGCACGATGGATCAGTGGTTAGCACTGTTGCCTCACAGCAAGAAGGTCCTGGGTTCAATCCCCAGTTTGAACCTGGGGATCTTTCTGTGTGGAGTTTGTATGTTCTCCTCGTGTTTGGGTGGGTTTTCTCTGGGTACTCCAGTTTCCTCCCACAGTCCAAAAACATGTATGTTGGACTGCCTGCAGTCCCAGGTCTCCCTTGAAGAAGAGATATGTGATCTCAGAGGGATCTGCCTCGTCAAACAAAGGTAAAATAAATAAAATGAAAGTTACGAATGTAATTACGGTTCTATGAATCCCGGATGACCGCCAGAGGGTGGTGCTGAAAGCACTGAATATTCCCTTCGCGCATGCACTGTTAGAGTAATTATATCAACGATGTCACACAGGTGTGACCAGATAAGCAATCAAGAGGCTATTTAGCCTAGCGTTATCCGTTAATTCAGTCCTACAGAATCTTCTCGCATAAAGCAAGGATTCTGAGTGACAGAGAAGCTCTGGCGGTCATCCGGGATTCATAGAACCGTAGTTACATTCGTAATTTTCGTTCTATTTCATCCCTCCTGACCACCAGAGGGCGGTGTGGAAAGCACTGAATGACTAGTATCAACGATGTCACAAGGAATCCTGAGCACCCACTTCACTGAGGAAGCCCAGAGGACCCTTGCAGAAGAACCTGGCCCAGAGGATGAGGGGTAGCCACGTTAGCTCTGTAGAAGCTGGCGAACGTGCTTGGGGAAGCCCACGATGCAGTAGCACATAGTGCTTCCAGTGAGACCCCTCTCAGGGCAGCCCAGGAAGCAGAATTGCTCCTGGTAGAGTGTGCCTTCACGCCGACTGGCAAGGAATGGTGTCCTGCTGCGTAGGTGTGGCAGATTACATCCACAATCCAGTGGGAAAGGCGCTGCTCAGAAGAGGATAGCCCAGTCTATGACCCCCGTAACACACAAAGAACTGGTCTGAGTACTGTATAGCAGCAGTAGCTGTAACGTATTTCTCCAGTGCCCCATTGTCATCTCCATCTTCACTCACTGCCCTCTCTACCAGTCTGGAGGAAATAAGGGCATGGATGAATCAGAACTTTCTTCAATTAAACTGCTCCAAGACTGAGGCCATACTGATTGGCACCCCTCACCAGGTACAAACATCAACTACAACAATTTCCTTTTCTGGACAAGACATCCCCCTCTCCACCTATGTTACAAATCTTGGAATAAAAATGGACTCTCATCTTACATTTGAAAATCACATTAAGCATCTGTTTAAAATCTGCTTCTAACTTTTTCTGATGCTGAGAAACTCGTCCATGCCTTTGTCTCCTCCAGGCTCGACTACTGCAACTCCCTGTTTATTGGAATCCCTGGCAAAAACCTTCAGAAGCTTCAATATATTCAAAACAGTGCAGCAAGGATTTTATTGAGAGCTCGTAAATTTGAACATATTACACCCATTCTCCATAACCTCCATTGGCTTCCTGTCACCTACAGAATTCAGTACAAAACTGCTCTCATTACACACCAATGCTTACACGGAACTTCACCAGATTATCTAAAGGACATTCTTGCTCCATATTCATCCACCCGGTCTCTTCGATCACAGAACAGTAATCTCCTTCACATTCCACGAACCAAATTAAGGACCATGGGAGACAGGGCATTCAGTGTGGCTGCCCCCCGCCTATGGAACCCCCTCCCTGACTACCGGAGAGCTCCACAGTCACTGGTTGACTTTAAACAAGGCTTAAAGACCTTTCTTTTTAAGCGAGCCTACTCTGCCTCCACATGATTTTACCTTTAATCTTAGTTGATACTATAATTGATTTACTTGATTTTATCACTTGTTTTTATTTGATCTTTGATTTTTGTTGCACTTTGTAGCACTTTGAGATTTTCGTTAATGAAAAGTGCATTATAAATTAAATTCATTATTATTATCTAACTTGGGTTTTAAAATGAACAGTGATTTTAAATTAGATTCCCAGATTGGAGCGGTGGTCAAGACCAGTTTTTATCACCTCAGACAGCTGGCTAAGGTAAAGCCCATCCTTACACAGCAGCAGCTGGAAACAGTAATCCATGCCTTCATCACCTCTCGGCTGGATTACTGTAACACTCTTTACCTTGGAGTCAGCCAGTCCTCCCTCAGACGTCTCCAGTTGGTCCAGAACGCTGCTGCTCGGCTTCTAACTGGAGTTCATAAGAGGGAGCACATCACCCCCACTCTGGCTTCACTCCACTGGCTGCCTGTTCATTTTAGAGTTCATTTTAAGATTCTTTTATTTGTTTTTAAAAGTTTAAATGGTCTTGCTCCATCCTACCTCTCTGAGCTGCTTCACCCATACTCTCCTGCTCGGTGCCTCAGATCAGCTGATCAGCTGCTTCTGGAGGTGCCGAGGTCCAAACGGAGGCTCAGAGGAGACAGAGCTTTTTCTGTTGCTGCTCCAAAACTGTGGAACGATCTCCCTCTTCCCGTCAGACAAGCTCCTTCACTGTCCAGTTTTAAAACTCTTTTAAAAACACATTTTTACTCACTGGCTTTTAGCACAGACTGAATTTGTTCTGCACTGTTTTTATTGTTTTTATTGATCTTAATGTTTTAACAACTGTTTTATTTTTATGTGTTTAAATGTTCTTGATTTTATGTACAGCACTTTGTTGCAGCTGTGGTTGTTTTAAAGGGCTCTATAAATAAAGTATTATTGTTATTATTATTATTATTATTACTGGGCACAGCAAACCAGACCCCTTGCCAGGCATAGGTTGAAAATGTGCCAGCCTTAACAGTTGGTTACAGTGAGAGTGGGATAAGACCTTTAATGCAAAAGCAATGTTTGGCCACAAGGTAACATCAGAGCCCTCAGGGCCCCACCTGAGACATGAGGGGCTGACTGAGAAAGCGAGCAACTCACCAACCCTCTTTGCTGAGGCTATAGCCAGCAGAAAAGCTGTCTTGCATGAAAGCCACTTCAGGTCTACTTGCGTCAAGGACTCAAACGGAGGGTGCCACAGAGCTTCGAGAACCAAGGGCAGGTCCCAACTTGGTGCTCGAGTAACTTTTGGCGGGTGCAACCTACGGGCACCACGCAGAAAGAGATAAACTAGATTATGACTTCCCACTGTACGGTCATTGATGCCAGCGTGATTAGCCGATCCCGCTGCTACATAGACCATAAGCGTCGAAGGAGAGCGACTCTTATCAAGGAGAGACAGGAGAAACTCCAGAATGGTGGATACTGCACAGGAGACTGGATCCCCATTGTGATGGCACACCATTGGAAAAAACAGGCGCCACCTGTTTTCATACTGCTGACGAGTAGAAGGTGCCCTGGAGCCCAAGATGGTACATCCGACAGGGCTCGAAACTCCAGTCAGCTGCTGTCCTGGCCCTACCGCGGCCACACCAACAGCTGAAGACGTTAAGGATTGGGGTGCCTTAGCAACCCCCCCACAGCTGAGACAGAAAGTTCCTCCTGGTTGGAAGATGCCATGGGACGTCATGACATAAACTCCGTAGTAGTTGGAACCATGGTCGTGCTGGCCAATATGGGGCCACCAATAGCATTCTGTGGCCCTCCTCTAGGACTCTGAAGGGTTGGCCAAATCAGAGAAAGGGGTGGAAAGGCATATAGAAGGACCCTTGGCCAAGGATGAGCCAGTGCGTCTTGGTCCAGCGCACCAGGCGCCCCCGTATGGGAGTACCATAGGGGACACTGGGTTGACGCCTCTGTTGCAAACAGGTCCACCTCCACTTGACCAAAACGGTCCCAGATCATCCACACTATGTCACTGTGGAGGGACCACTCTCCTGGCACAGATCCCTGGCGGGAGAGAAAATCTGCGACCTGATTGTGTCGCCCTGGTAAGTATGACACCCGCAGGGTGGACAGACAGTGGAGGCCCATTCCAAGAGCACCTTGGACACACCGAGAAACTGTGCTGACCTGGTGCCCCCTAGTGGTTGATGTGTTAGACAACAGAGGTGTTGTCCGACCGAATGAGGACATACCCCCCTTCCAGGTGGGGCGGGAAGTTCTTGAGTGCCAAATGCATTGCACGCAGCTCTAGTACATTTATATGCCTGGAGCGGTCCCCTTGGACCCAGCGGCCCTGAAACGCTTTGTGTTCCCACACAGCGCCCCATACTATGGAGCTGGCATCTGTCGTGACCACTTCCCTATGACACACTACCACCCACATAGGGACACCCCTGGACAAATAATCTTCGTCCTTCCATGGAGTCAGGGCATGAAGACATGGCCATGTCATTGCGAGTTTGCGATGCCTGCCTGGCATCCAGGCAAAAGTTGTTAAGCCACCTCTGCAAGGGGCGAAGAAACAGCAGGTCGAAGGGTACTACCCGAGTGACTGATACAAGGAAGTAAGTTGAGGAACAACCTCTGGGTTGTCGCAGAGGGTTCACTGCCTTGATTGCACCCTTGGCCAGGAGGATGGAAAGCTCCTGGTCTAGTGCTCGGGCTCACGAAAGGTCCTGTTGGGTCTCTGCTGATCTACACGAGGGCAAGGACCCTGAGGCGGCCGAAATCTGGAGACAGCCGACGGGCACCTCGGAGGTGGAGGGGGCATCGCCCTGCTATGGGTTGAAAGCTACCACCTTGTCTGTCGTGCTTGGACGGTCCGTTTGAACGCTTCAAAGGCAGCCGGACCGAACAATTCTCCCGGCACCACCAGTAGATCATGGAGGGATCTAAGACATGGCTCAGTCAAAGACGCATGACGTCCTGAATGGAGCCGTCACTTGATCCACTAACTGCACTCCGAGACGAAGAAAAGGAACCAGTCAGTAACCGTGTTTCCATCCATTTTCATTTCGAATTTTGAGCTAATTTTTGAAATCTCGCAAATATGTACATACAAATTAATGCGAAGCAGAAGTGTTTCCATCTACAGGCTTGTAGCGCATCTACCAAGCCACGCACAGCGTCATTACGTCAGACGTCAGCGTCATTACGTCAGACGTCAGCACTGCGCATGTCTACAGTAAACAGGAAGTAGCGGTTGAAAACAGAACCCGGCCACACATCTCGTCAAAATGGAGAGAATATTTCAGGTACGTGTTGCTATCGGGCAAGTTGTATTTATTCTGTCATGCAAACTAGTTTTAGCGATGTTACATGTTGTCCGGAGCGGAAACAGCTGAACGTCACGTGACGTGAATGTTCGCTACGGCAGAACTGAGTCGGAAAATCTGTTTCCATCTGTCGTTTTGCGCATCTGCTCATTTTCGAAGATCCCAAAAACCACCTCAAGCGAGCGTATAAACTTTTTGGCGAAGTTGAGGAAGTAAATTCGGATTTTGCCGTTTCCATTAAGCTTTTCTGCTGCGATACTTCAAAATGCGCAGCTAGAAACCTTGATGGAAACGCAGCTACTGACTGTTCCTGATTGTCCCCTACAAAATGAGAGGTAGAGGCATCCAAGAATAACACATCTTCCTCCGCAGCCAGCTCAGGCATGGGTGGGGAGGGGAGTCCAGTTGCTTTCATTGGTTCAACACCCAGTTGGCATGCCTGGAAAAAAGGACTTAATTTCTGCTAATTCTGCGGACAGCCACTCCACTCTTTTGGGAAGACCCTGATCAGACTTGGCTCGCTTCTTCCCATTAGGGGCCACAGAGACTGTGGCCTCAGTCCGGCGCTTCGAGCGCCTGGGTGGAGCTTCCTGTTCAGAGGGTGGGAGGTCACTGCTGAGCTCGGGGCAAAACCGGGCCAGCCGAGCCACTCTTACAGAATGAGGCCTGAAGCTACAGTTCATGCAGGGGTTCTCTGACAGGGCCTCCAGCAGATGGTCATGTCCCAGGTAGGCAGGACACAGGTCGTGACTATCATATGCCTGGAACACAGACTCACAATCTATGCAGCAGTGAGAACCGTCCATGCTCCCTACTGTAGGCAGTTTATTCAAGAGAAAAACTGCAGCTCAGCAAAGGACCTGGTACTACCAGCTACACGTAAGACGGACAGGCTAAATTTGGGAGAGGGCGCACAAACATTAGCCTTCACCAGTAGAGAACAAGTTTGGTGAAAAATGAATTGGGAGAGGGTGCGCAAACGCTAGCCTTCACCAACAGAAGTGAATTGGTAGAGGGTGCGCGGATGCTATCCTTCACCAACAGAAGTGAATTTGGGAGAGGGTGCACGAACGCTAGCCTTCACCAATAGAGAACAAGTTTGGTGAAAAAATAATTGGGAGAGAGTGCGCGAATGCTAGCCTTCACCAACAGAAGTAAATTGGGAGAGGTTACGTGGACGCTAGCCTTCACCAATAGAAATTAATTGGGAGAGGGTGCGTGAATGCTATCCGTCACCAATAAAAGACAAGGCCAAGTTTCAGAGAGCCTAGCACCGCTAGCTCAGCCTAACCGTTAATAAGCTTAGCGAAAAGTGACTTGGGAACGGGT
The DNA here is from genome assembly GCA_038048925.1 of Garcialebias charrua. Taxonomy (NCBI): domain Eukaryota; kingdom Metazoa; phylum Chordata; class Actinopteri; order Cyprinodontiformes; family Rivulidae; genus Garcialebias; species Garcialebias charrua. The sequence continues at coordinate 29,877 of JBBPBX010030071.1, forward strand.
GCGCTAACGCTAGCCTTCACTAACAGAAAACAAGGCCAAGAAACTTAAGTAGACTAGCACTGCCAGCTCAGAACCATTTACAAGGGGGTGATAAGTGAATTTGGAGTGGGTGCGCTAACGCTAGCCTTCACCAATAGAAATGAATCGGGAGAGGGTGCGTGAATGCTAGCCATCACCAATAAAAGACAAGGCCAAAACTCAAAGGGACTAGCACCGCTAGTTCAGCCCAACCGCTTATGAGGTTGGCGAAAGTGAATTAGGAGAGGGTGCGAGAAACACTAGCCTTCACCAATTAAAAAACAAGGCCAAAACTCAGGACTAGCATTGCTAGTTCAGCCCAACCGCTTAGGAGGTTGGCAAAAGTGAATTGGGAGAGGTTGCGAGAAACGCTAGCCTTCACCAATTAAAAAACAAGGCCAAAACTAGCACCACTGGTTCAGCCGAACCGCTCATGAGGCAGGCAAAAGTGAATTGGGAGAGGGTGCGAGGAACGCTAGGCTTCATCAATTAAAAACAAGGCCAAAACTCAGACTAGCACTGCTAGTTCAGCTCAACTGCTTACGAGGTTAGCGAAAGGGAATTGGGAGAGGGTGCGACAAACGCTAACCTTCATCAATTAAAAAACAAGGCCAAAACTCAAACTAGCACCGCTAGTTCAGCCCAACCGCTTACGAGGTTAGCGAAAGTGAATTGGGAGAGGGTGCGAGAAACGCTAACCATCACCAATTAAAAAACAAGGCCAAAACTCAGATCAGCACCACTAGTTCAGCCCAACCGCTTACGAGGTTGGCGTAAGTGAATTGGGAGAGGGTGCGAGGAATGCTGGCCTTCACCAATTAAAAACAAGGCCAAAACTCAGACTAGCACCGCTAGCTCAGCCCAACAGTGTATGAGGTTGGTAAAAGTGAATTGGGAAAAGGTGCGAGAAACGCTAACCGTCACCAATTAAAAACAAGGCCAAAACTCAGACTAGCACCGCTAGTTCAGCCCAACCGTGTATGAGGTTGGTGAAAGTGAATTTGGAGAGGGTGCGAGAAACGCTAACTGTCACCAATAGAAAACAAGGCCAAAAATCAAGAAGACTAGCACTGCTAGCTCAGCCCAACTATCTATGAGGTTGGCGCGTTTATGAATACAGGTAGTCCTCGACTTACGACACCCCTGACTTACGACGTTACTGTACAGTTACGAAGCACTTAGCCTATCCTAACACAGTTAAGGAGTGAGTTGAATTGTCTCCCTCCTCCCAAGCAGGCTCCATTCACATAAAGGGAGCTAGCTCCCTTTATGTGAAAGGGAAACAATTCAGCTCACTCCTTCATCTTTAAAAACTGTGTTAGGATAGGCTAAGTGCTTGGTAACTGTACAGTACTGTACATTTATTTATTCATTAAAAAAAATTAAACTTTTTTTTTTAATGTGATCCGACTTACGTCATTTTTGACTTACGAACGGCCCGTAGCTATGGAACTTGTTCGTAAGTCGGGTACTACCTGTAGTTTATGGAAGGTGCACAAACGCTCGCCTTCCCAAAGTAAACAAGACCAGAACACAGCTGGCTACACAATAAACCTCGGTAGAAGCGTTTATGAATAGTTTTTGGAAGGTGCGCGAACGCTCGCCTTCTAAAGTAAACAAGGCCAGAAACACAGCTGGCTACACAATAAACTTCGGTAGAAATAATACTTACCCACGTGTCGATCTAACGTGGAAATTGCCTCTTAAAGCGGACGGAGCCACACCAATGGTAACAAACCGCAGTCAAGGCAAAGTAAAGACTACTCACCTGAACCACACGGTAGCCTCCAAGGGCGGACCGAGCTGCGAAATAGGCAAAAGTTACTCACCAGTGTTGAACCACATTAGCAACACTGTGGTTTGGGAGAGGGGCGAAGATACTGCAGTCCAATGAAATACCTCAGTAAAGGTTAAACCGTCGCGGCCCACGGAGGGTGAACACACTGCTCCAGCCAACAGGCAGTCGGGCCTCCAGCGACGGAGAGAAAAGAAAATCCAAAGGCCTGTAGCCTTGGATCGAATGCGCACGAGAAGAGAAAAGGACTGAATTAACGGATACCGTTAGGCTAAACAGCCTCTTGATTGCTTATCCGGTCACACCTGTGTGACGTCGATATAATTTCTCGAACAGCGCATACGCGAAGGGAATATTCAGTGCTTTTAGCACCGCCCTCTGGCGGTCAGAAGGGATGAAATAGAACTCATAATTTAAGCCTGAATCCTACTCTTCTGTAAGCTGTCTTGTAGCCTCACCTGTGGGACTGAGAGCAAGGCGCTCATGGTCCACGCCACCATCAGCATCATCCTGTTCCTTCTTGGGGCCATGCTGATGGTCAGAGGGTTGAGGATGGCTGACTGTCGGTCCAGACTTATCACCACTGTCACAAAGGCACAGGAGTACATGGCTAGCAGCTTGAGGAACATCAGGACTCTGCAGGCTAGGTCTCCAGCCAGCCACTGGACTGTGATGTTCCACACTGCGTCCACGGGCATCACGATAAAGGTAACCAACAAGTCTGCCATGGTCAGGTTGATTATCAGAACACGGACGTGGGACTTTCGCTTGTAGCTGTTGGCAGCCCAGAGCACAGCCAGATTGCAGAGGGTGGAGACGCCGCACAGGATAAAGGTGATGATCACTCGGACTTTTGCTGCCGTGGAAAAGGTGGGCAGCTGAGGGGCCCTGTCCACCGACGTCCAGTTACAGTATGGTGCCAGTGTATCACAGCTGGCGTTGAGGTCAGATCCTGAGCTCTGCTGATACATGATGAGTGGAGGGTCCCAGCGGGAGGAGGTGTTCATCTTCTGACCCTCAGCGAGGAGTCGGCATGCTGCTCAGCTGCAGCCAGGCTTGGGTTGGTACATGAAGACAAAACAGATGAAAATGATGCAATCTGCATTTTAAGAAAAACAGACGTAAGACACTGGCTGACAGGGACGGAGCTACAGACCCAATCACTGCAAGTACTTTTATAAAAATGCATTTTTAACATCAGATTGTGAGGCTTTCTCATCTCTCTGAAGAAAGTCTGCTCAGCTTTTCTTTTTTTAAACAAGATATGATACAGTCTAAATTCAGCAGACAGAATAAATTTAAAAAAGACGCTAAACTAAATCAGTTGCACAATGTGTGTGTTTTTAACAGAAATATGGAATAAAACAAGAGTCAAGATGTGCCTTATGTTGAAATAGGTTTAAACTGGCAGCTTACCGTACCTTACAGAAACCTTAACAGGGATATGCTGTGCGAGAATTTAAAATGTCCACAAACTCACGAGCTGCTGAGTCCTGAGATCAGATGGAATTAGATTACCGGTAAATTATAAGCTGTGGTCCCAGATGCAGCTCCATCTCTGTCAGGCTCCGTGTTTTATGAGTTCCCCATCGTCACAGTCTTCCCCAAGCAGATGCGTCCCTGCCTCCCCCCAGCCCCCACAAAAACAAGGTTATCTGATGCAGCTTCTCTCTCCGCTGTGCACGTGTCAGCGGCTCTAAGAGTGCACGCCCCTCAGTCTCTGCATCCTCATGAGCATCGGTCAGCTCAATGAAGGGTCTAATTTTAGCCCAGGCAGGAGAAATGTTATTAGACCCTGCTGCTGTTTGCAAACCCAAACCTGCTCTTATTAACTCAGGTCACAGAGTGTGCAGAGGTTCAGGACTCTGATGTCTGGGCTGAACTTGGGATCTGTCATTAAAAGGTACTAGGAATAAATAACTAAATAAAATACAATAAATAAGGCTTAAATTGCCTATTACTGATAGGTGTGAATTACCTGGAGTGAAGGCAGGGCGTGTTCATGGTTAAGGTACATCATATGTTTATGTTTGTTTATGTTTATTGAATTTGTTCATTTTTTACAAAAGAAACAATACAAGACAATCCCATAAATGATAATGTACAAAATAAAAAAAATGAAAGGTAGCAGAAAGAAGAATAAATCTTATTATATCTGCCCCTTTTTTCGAACAATCAGATTAAACAATAATAATCTTCAACCAACAGTACAAAATGACTAACTCTTTCTAATTTTCTAACTAATACAATATACATTACGCTATTTCATATATATTTTTTAACATATTCGTTTTATATCTACACCACTGCTGGTACATATACAGTGTGCTCTGAACGGTCTTATTTAGGGATGCCCAATGTGCCTTACTGCATATGCCACTTTTTGCCTCTATAACAACATCAACTACTACCTCATACATATACTGTGTACATTGACTCATACGCTGCTTTGCCACTTTGCAAATGTCAATGCTAGAAACCTTTAGTTTATTTTAGTTATACTTTTTATACTCTTTTTTTTGTGCTAGTATGCAAAAACTCAGGACAGTATTATGTTCATTAAATGTTTAATGTTTTAGTTTTAGAGTTGGTGTGGATTTTCATGCTCTTGCACCGCTATGCAAAAAAAAAAAAAACTCAGGACAATGTTAGTTTTACTATTTTATGCTTATGTCTATTATTATATGTTTCAGTGTTTCAATGTTTAGATGTTTACTGTTGCACCGAGGGACTGAGAGAAACGCAATTTCGGTCCTGTGTATGTCCTGTACAGTACATATTGCAGATCTGACAATAAAGTTGACTTTGACTTTTGACTTTGACTTTTGACTTGGCATTTTTAACTACATTCTCCAAGCCATTCCATAATCTAATTCCCTGGATTGAGGTAGAACGTCCCTTCAAACTAGTTCTGAATTGTGGTTTTACAAACATCTCTGTCCCCTTAAGATTATAACAACTTTGTCTTTTAACAAAATGCATTTGGATATTTAAAGGTAATGCATTATTTTGAGCCCTATACATAACTGATAAAATATTATAGTCTACCAAATCATGGAACTTCAATAACTTCAGTTGATGAAATAATGTACTTGATGGATGACGGTAATGTTTTCTAGTGATAATTCTTACAGCTCTTTTCTGTAATACAAAAATAGGCTTTGTGATTGTTTTACACGCTTTCCCCCAAACATCAATACAATAGATTAAGTGTGGAACAATGATTGTGTTATACAACAAATACAGAGCTTTATCATTCAATAGGTCTCTGACTTTGTACAGTACTGCAATCGATTTAGCTATTTTTATTCTTACAGAATTTATGTGTTGTTTCCATGTCAGTTTGTCATCAATGACACCCAAAAACTTCACCTCATTCACTCTACAAATCTCAACACCCTCAATTTTGAGTGGAACATCAACAGTTTTCTTTTTATTACTGAATATCATGTAATTAGTTTTTTCTAGATTTAATGATAATTTATTTATTTTAAACCAAGTTTGTATCTTGACAAATTCTGTCTTTATCAATTCCAACATTTGTTCTATATCTTCACCTAAACAGAAAAATGTGGTATCATCAGCAAAAAGTACACATTTAAGGAGTCCTGACACATTTACCAAGTCATTCACATATAAAATAAATAGCTTTGGTCCAAGTACAGAGCCTTGGGGAACTCCACATGTGATATTACAGAGGTCAGATCTTACATCATTTATTTGTACAAATTGTTTCCTATCTTTCAAGTAG
>JBBPBX010030072.1:8011-29638 GCA_038048925.1 Garcialebias charrua
AAGAGAGCGCGAAAGAGAGCGCGAAAGAGAGCGCGAAAGAGAGCGCGAAAGAGAGCGCGAAAGAGAGCGCGAAAGAGAGCGCGAAAGAGAGCGCGAAAGAGAGCGCGAAAGAGAGCGTGAAAGACAGCGCGAAAGAGAGCGCGAAAGAGAGCGCAAAAGAGAGCAAAAGAGAGTGCGAAAGCGAAAGAGAGCGCGAAGGAGAGCGAAACAGAGCGCGGAAGTGAAAGAGAGCGAAAGAGAGCAAAAGCAAAAGAGAGTGAAAGAGAGCGCAAAAGCGAAAGAGAGCATGAAAGCAAAAGAGAGCGAAAGGAAGCACGAAAGAGAGAGCGAAAGCGAAAGAGAGCGAAAGAGAGCACGGAAGTGAAAGAGAGCGTGAAAGCAAAAGAGAGCGAAAGGAAGCACGGAAGTGAAAGAGAGCGTGAAAGCAAAAGAGAGCGAAAGGAAGCACGAAAGCGAAAGAGAGAGCGAAAGCAAAAGAGAGCGAAAGAGAGAGCGAAAAAGAGAGCGAGAGTATGTTTTTTTTGGTCTCGTTTGTCTCTATGTGTCCCTGTGATGGACTGGAGACCTGTCCAGGGTGTCCCCCTGCCTCTTGCATGTATAGTGACATTGTGATAGATGGATATGGGCACCAGTGACCTGAAAAGAAAAAAGCAGGTAAAAGATGATGGATGAATGTCTTCAAGGTTCAGCATGTTTAATATAATGATATTGTCATTCCACATATCCTGGATCAATGGAGGAAGAACCATCGCAGCGAAAGACCCAAATGAACTGTAACGTCAGGGTTTATAGTTAATGAGCTACTGTAGGAGCAAAAGAAAAACCACTACATGTTAATGTTTTTATTTTGTCTGAAGTGCAGAACAACAAAGTTACTCGTTTTAAAATAACAAAAATGAAGGTCATCCTGACATTTGTCATTCCGAACAGTTTGGAGGAGTTTACTTCCTTTTAAAGATCTGTTGATTTAAAAACTCTGAAAGGAGGGTCATTGTGTTGCACGCTATGTCAACAGAGCACTGACTGAACGACAGTCACGACTAAACTCACCAAAAAGCCCAAGGTGCCTCAAGTTCTGCGATTAACCTTCATGTTAGTCTGTGTAGGGAAACAAAAAACTCGTGGAATCAGACAAGTGGGCAATAGCCTATATGCCACGGGGGGGCGTGACGTACTTCCGGCAAAATGCAACACCTACCCGCCACTTCCGGTTCCCATCCACCTCCGTTGTTGCTAGCGTTAGCTCCTAGTAGCAAACCATGACAACGAGCCGAAACGGGAAGCGGCCGCGCGCTACCGGCACTACACGTGAGTACCGTTGTGTCCGCCCACCGGTGGGAACAGCTGTTCCGCGGGGGGGTTTCGGCGAACATTTATCGCGGCTATCCGTAGGGGGAACGTCGCCATAATTTTATATGGTTTTATATGTGTATAGAGTTGTTATTGGTGTGTATGCTGATGTTTTATTAATTGTATTTAGTCATTTATGTTCGTGTCTTTCCCGCTAACCGGAAGTGCGCCGTCTGTGTAATGCCTGCGGAGGTGCTGGAACGGAAGCCCGTGGCATATAGGCTATTGAAAAGAAAACATTTTGGTAATATTTTACCTTCTGAACCTGGACAAGACAACTTTCAAAAATAAATAATAGGAATCAAGCTGTGTTGGCGTTGAGTTTCTCCATGAATGACACCACTGTTGACCTATTTTCAACCTCTTCGGCTGTTTCTGTAGGCGAAACGTGACTTTGTAATGTGTTACGTTAATCTAAAGTTAAAGAAACATAGTTTGGAACATCAAAGCTCATGTTCAATAATCCAGGTTAAAAAAATCCAACAATGGTCAGTCAGGCCGTCTGAATGGTTTCCATCAAGAAACCGTTCAGAGGAACAAACTTTGATGGATTTTTCACCCGGATTATAGAACATGATGTTTTGAACCACATTTGCCATGTCTGGTGCAAATGAGTAGGCAGGGGAGAGGGCTGATTCCAGAAACCATCTTAGCACCATCAAACTAGTTGACCCTCTATGTGTACGTACTACAAAGTAGTTATAAGACTGAGTTTGTTGTGGCTCCTCAGACTGATGAAGTCTTCTGGATGAAAATACCAAATGTTTCAACAAAAAGAAACCGTCCAGAGGACCTGACTTAACTTTGTTGCATAGTTCAGAATGTTTTACTGCAAGTTTACTTATGAATGAATATAGTACATAACTTCGGAACTATTTCCCAAATGACCACTAACATCTTAAATACATAAATAGTTGATTTACCAAATGATGGTTGTGGAATTAACAGAGATGTTGATGGATTGAGTCAAAAATCTTTAGTAGGATGTTTTTAACTGTGATTGATGAAATAGACCATTTTCAAGTAATCGTGGAACAAGATGGACTTTTATTGGCGGCTTTGTGTGAATTACATACTTTACGAGCAGTTCTAACTTCAGTAGACATCAGTGCTCTCCTGTCGTGTGAGCCCAAACACAGCTGACTGACCCAGGAGTACAACATGGAGACACACAAGACAGACAAGCATTTACACTCACATTTACACTTCATGACAATTTAGTTACCGATTAAACACCATGCGTGTTTTTGGTTTGTAGGAGTGTGCACGTGTCCACCAGGACAACATGCAAACTCCACACAGAACGGCTCAGAGCTGGGAGGTGATCCTGTGAGCTTCTCTCTCACGAGAAATTTTAGTGGCAGAGTACGCCGTCGTGGAAAAAGGGATTCCCAAAACAACCAGGTGTAAGCTTCATCAGATTTCTTACAACAATTTATTTCATTTATTTATTTTTTAATTTCATTTATTCATTTATTCAATACAAAAAATGTTTACAATAAAACACAAATAATACACAAATCAAAATGAAAAGAAGCAGAAGAAGAATAAATCTTATGATGTCTGCTCCTTTTTTTCCTCAAAATATTTAAAACAAATTATAATATAAAATAAAAGCAATACTAAAAAGAAAAATACATCAGCTCAAACAGCAGTTTCTTTAAATTAAATTATACTTGATATATATCATCTTGATATATATCATATATCTTCAAAAACTAGTTTAAACCTTTCTCTTACATATACACAGAGATCTGATATTTTTAAAGTCATCCTAAACCATTCCATAAACCTAGACCCTGGATTAAAGTGCATCTTTCCTTCAAACAGGTTCAGTGGCTTCACAAACAGTTCTATCCCGTTTAAAAAATAATAACTCTCTCTTTTAACAAAGTTAATTTGAATGTTAGTATGTAATATGTTTTTGTGGGCCTTGTACATAAATATTAAAATGTGATAATCAAACAATTCAAAGAATTTCAAAATTTTCAATTTAATTTATCACCTTCAACTGGTATATTCCCCGACAATATGAAAACAGCTTAGGTGATTCCGATTTTTAAAAATGGTGAGAAACATGTGTTCAAAAATTATAGACCAATATCATTGTTACCACAATTTTCTAAAATCCTGGCCTCATGTATCAACGGTGCGTACGCACAAAAACCGTGCGTACGTCACTATCCACGCAAAACTCCGTATGTATCAAAACAAAACTGAACGTGGAAATGTGCGCATTCCCACGCCAGCTCCAGGGCTGGCGTACGCACGTTTCTGTGGTTTTGGTTCCATTGGCGACACCTAGAGGTGATTCTGAGAAACTGTTCATGATGGGAGAATAATTATTATTCCCACCAAACACACATGATTAACAATTATTACATCCACATGGACGCAATTAGAATATAACCTGCAAAAAATATAAAAAACAGAAAGACTGAATAGTTCTGCACAGCTTAAATTCTTGTTTTTTGTTCATTTTTAGCTGTTTTAGCAGTTGAAGAACGTGATGCATGATGGGACAAGACGACATTCCTCTGTTGCAGGGTATATTTAAATGAAAACAACGTTTTTCTTTTTTTTAATTCATTCCAGAACACAAGAAAACTATTTTAGAAAAAACCACAAGAAATCCTCTTTTTCCTTCATTTCATGTATTGTTTCATTTCATGTTGTTCTTTCTAAATAGTTTTCTTGTGTTCTTTAAATCTGGAATGAATAAAAAAAAAGAAACGTTGTACCATGCGGGAATCGAACTCATGAGCTTTGGGACGAAAGGCGAACACGCTACCCAGTGACCTATCTAGGCATGTTAAAATAGCTTGGTCAACTTCTCATTTAAAAGTGGACGGTTTGTTGTGCGCTGAGCGTGCCAAACAAAACCTTTTTCTGTGCCTCTCTACGTCACTCAGAAGTGTCTCCAGTTCACAGTCCGTGAAGTTCCTCTTTTTTCCACGTTTCGACATGATTTGCAATAGAGCAAAGACGACATTCCTAACGTGCAGGGCATATTTAAATGAATTTGCATATTTATATGGAGGCGTGTCAAAGGCGGAGTCGGCCACTCTGTCATGTGCGCTCAATTCCACGTTGATTGTGATGTACAAAAGCAATGTGCGTGGATTCCGGCGTACGCACAGTTTGATACATCTGGATTTTTTTGTGCGTACGCAGTTTTCTGGATTTGACCGTACGTCACTTTTCAGTAAGAAATCCACACTAGTCTTTGTACATGAGGCCTGGAGAGATTATTTGTTACCAGACTAGATCATTTTTATAGAGAAACAAAGTGTCTTAAGTAGCAGTCAGTATGGGTTCAGAGCTAACAGTTCCACATCAATGGCTATTATGGAATTAATAGAACACATAACAACTGCAATTGATCGGAACCAACATTGTGTCAGTATTTATGTAGATTTAAAGAAGGCATTTGACACCATTGATCACAGTATTCTTCTAGAAAAGCTAAGTAGATATGGTCTGAGAGGTCATGCACTTCAGTGGGTATCTAGCTACTTGAATAATAGGAAACAGTTTGTAGAAATGAATGGTGTAAGATCTAAATTTGGTAATATTACATGTGGAGTCCCTCAAGGTTCTGTACTGGGACCTAAGTTGTTTACTTTATATGTGAATGACTTAGTTAATGTATCAGAACTTTTTGGATGTATTTTATTTGCTGATGATACAACATTTTTTTATTCAGGAAAATATATAAAAATAATGTTGAACATAGTACAGACAGAATTTGAAAGAATACAACATTGGTTTCAACAAAACAAACTGTCATTGAATTTAGAGAAAACAAATTACATGATATTCAGTGAAGACTGATGGTGATCTTTCATTTAAAGTAAATGGTATTGAGATCGATAAAGTCAGTGAGGTGAAATTTTTGGGTGTCATCATTGATGACAAGCTGTCATGGAGAACTCACATTAATTACTTATGAACAAAAATCATTCTTCCTCATTTGATTTACTGTATTGAAGTTTGGGGTGAAGCTTGTAAGACAATCACAAATCCGGTCTTTATTTTACAAAAAAGCGCAATAAGAATTATCGCTAGAAAAGACTACACCCATCCATCAAATATATTGTTTTGTAAATTGAAAATTTTGAAATTCTATGAATTGGTTGATTATAATAATAATAATAATAAACTTTATTTGTATAGCACCTTCCTACAATGCCTTGCATTGACCAAGGTGCTTAACAGGATAAAAAGATGAATAAACTGGAACAATAAATCAATGAAAATAGAATAAGAAACAACAGCAATAAAAGAAGGCAATGGAAATAAAAATGCTACATACTAAAATACCAAAAGTAATAAAAGTTACACACTGAAAGCTTTTTTGAACAAGTGGGTCTTCAGTCTGGTTTTGAACAGAGTCAGATCAGAGGTGGCACGCAGCTCAAGGGGGAGACTGTTCCAGGCTTTTGGGCCGGCAACAGAAAATGACCGGTCTCCCCATTGTTTGTACCTTGAGCGAGGATTATCACATTTTTATATTTATGTATAAGGCCCACAAAAACATATTACCTTCTAACATTCAAATTAACTTTGTTAAAAGAGAGAGTTATTATATTTTAAAGGGGATAGAACTGTTTGTGAAGCCACGGTTTCGAACCTGTTTGAAGGAAAGATGCACTTTAATCCAGGGTATAGGTTTATGGAATGGTTTAGGATGACTTTAAAAATATCAGATCTCTGTGTATATTTAAGAGAAAGGTTAAAACTAGTTTTTTGAAGATATATGATCAAGTATAATTTAATTTAAAGAAACTGCTGTTTGAGCTGATGTATTTTTCTTTTTAGTATTGCTTTTATTTTATATTATATTTTGTTTTAAATATTTTGAGGAAAAAAAGGAGCAGACATCATAAGATTTATTCTTCTTCTGCTTCTTTTCATTTTGATTTGTGCATTATTTGTGTTTTATTGTAAACATTTTTTTGTATTTTAAATGAATAATGAATAAATGAAATTAAAAAATAAATAAATGAAATAAATTGTTGTAAGAAATCTGATGAAGCTTACACCTGGTTGTTTTGGGAATCCCCTTTTCCACGACGGCGTACTCTGCCACTAAAATTTCTCGTGAGAGAGAAGCTCACAGGACCACCTCCCAGCTCTGAGCCGTTCTGTGTGGAGTTTGCATGTTGTCCTGGTGGACACGTGCACACTCCTACAAACCAAAAACACGCATGGTGTTTAATCGGTAACTAAATTGTCATGAAGTGTAAATGTGAGTGTAAATGCTTGTCTGTCTTGTGTGTCTCCATGTTGTACTCCTGTGTCAGTCAGCTGTGTTTGGGCTCACACGACAGGAGAGCACTGATGTCTACTGAAGTTAGAACTGCTCGTAAAGTATGTAATTCACACAAAGCCGCCAATAAAAGTCCATCTAGTTCCACGATTACTTGAAAATGGTCTATTTCATCAATCACAGTTAAAAACCTGCATCCTACTAAAGATTTTTGACTCAATCCATCAACATCTCTGTTAATTCCACAACCATCATTTGGTAAATCAACTATTTATGTATTTAAGATGTTAGTGGTCATTTGGGAAATAGTTCCGAAGTTATGTACTATATTCATTCATAAGTAAACTTGCAGTAAAACATTCTGAACTATGCAACAAAGTTAAGTCAGGTCCTCTGGACGGTTTCTTTTTGTTGAAACATTTGGTATTTTCATCCAGAAGACTTCATCAGTCTGAGGAGCCACAACAAACTCAGTCTTATAACTACTTTGTAGTATGTACACATAGAGGGTCAACCAGTTTGATGGTGCTAAGATGGTTTCTGGAATCAGCCCTCTCCCCTGCCTACTCATTTGCACCAGACATGGCAAATGTGGTTCAAAACATCATGTTCTATAATCCAGGTGAAAAATCCATCAAATACAATGGTTCAATCACATAACCATTTATATTTTTTACAAGCATAATGTCCATGTCAACCCAGTCTTTTGATCGCTTATCAGCAATTTTTTTTACCATATTCAGTATTTCTTCTTTGTCAGTCTCAACAAGAAGCATACTATTGGTACAATTTGTAACTGTGTGGTTTACAATCGCATCAGTTTTTGGTATTTTTGCTGCAAGACTTGGGCCAATATTCACAAAATATTCATTAAATCCATCCACAATTTCACTCTGGTCATACATTTCATTTCCGTCCTTTACAAAATACTTAGGAGTACATGTTCTTGTTTTCTGATTTTTCAAGACACCATTTATTATTCTCCATGTGTCTTTCATATTTCCATTACTTTTATCTAATAACTCACTATAATATTCCTTCTTGCGTTTTCTTATTATCCATACCAACTTGTTTTTGTATTTCTTATATCTCTCTTCAGTTTCTTTTGTTCTTAATTTCAAGAAGCATGAGTACAAGTTGTTCTTTTTTTTTACATGCATTTCTTAACCCTTTTGTCATCCAAGGTTTATCAACAACGCCTCGTTTTATAATTTTTTGTTGTACACAATTTTTTTCATACAGACCTACTAATATATTCATAAATACATCATATGCTCTATTCACGTCACTAACATACACATCTTTCCAATTTTGCTTTAACAAATCATTTTTTAATTTATCCAAAGATTTTTTTGACGTGTTTATCATCTTTTTCTTGTTTGTGTCTATTTTTGTACTACGTTGGTCGTTTTTGTAAATTGTGAAGACAGGTAAATGGTCACTTACATCTGTAGTCAGAATGCCACTTATTATGTCTTTATTTATTATGTTTGTAAAAATGTTGTCAATTGTTGTGGCGCTATGAGATGTTATTCTTGTAGGTTTTGTTATCAATGGATGAAGATTTTTGCTGTACATTGAATTTATAAATGTACCAATGTTATTTGCTTCTGTTTTGATACCAAGATCAATATTATAGTCTCCACAAAAAAACACTGTCTTATTTGATGCCTTTTCCAGTAACTTCATGACGTCATCAGTGAATAGCTCTATATCTGAGTCTGGTGGTCGATATACACAACTTATTAATATATTTTTTGAATTGCTATTTTGTATTTCAATTGTTATTATTTCAATAATATTATCTACTACTACTGACATTTCATTAATTTTTTTACAGTTTATTTCTTTATTAACATATATAGCTACTCCACCTCCTCTTCCTTTGATTCTGTTCATATGGTAAAATTCGTAGTCATCAATATACACATCATTCATATTTCCTTCTTTAAGCCATGTTTCCGTGAGTGCTATTATATTAAAGTTCCTATGTAATTGTTTTAAATAATCAATTATTTTACATAAATCTGCATTTATACTTCTACTATTTATGTGAATAATAGAAAGGTCATTTGTTGTTGTTTTTATATTATTAAATTGTTCTTCATTATAATATTCACAGTCATTGTTCATTGAAAAGAAATTGAAATCAATTTGGAAAACAACCAGCAATCACAGAAGGTCAATGCATTTACAAGTTCACACTTATCAATGCTTTCATCTCTCCGAGGCTCTGACCAGTTCTGACTTCCTGAACTGAAAAAAAAACCCAGTTTTGTTTAACTTTGCCCTGTCCGGCAGAAGTCCAGCTGCAGTCAGGAGTGGGAGGAATCTGGGAACCAGCAGCTCTCAAGGACTCTGAAGTTACATCACTGTAATCATGTCAATCAGACCTAGAGGATAATAAAAACTATCTCTTGCTGTCCCTTACTGACCGGTCCCATCAAGACTGATTATTACATAAAACCTTTTAATGTCATTCACAATCACAGTACAGAGCAGTTGTAATTATGGAGCATGGTTGGTGCAAATAAAACACATTCCCTGGCAACATAAATACTTAATGCAAGCTTGCTTTGCATTATTATCATTATTATTTTGACTTAAAGATGACAGTACCGTATATGGCAGTACAGTAGTTCTCAAAGTCAGGGCCTGGAACTCATTGTGGGCTCCGAAAGGCCATAAAATGATCCACAGAAATCAAACAAAACATAAAAATAATTCCTGCTAACCCATTTTTACTCTAACTGTAACAAAAGATAAAACAAGTCATGAATAAAAAAGTACTTTATTAGGGTTTTGAGCTGTTTGTGCATCGTTCTGGCTTTAGTAATTTACTTTTATTGTCATGTTTGTGAAGTTTAGTTGAGGAAATTTGGAATTAAAAAGCTTTGCCATTGATATTTTAGGAGTCAAGAGCCAAAGAGTTTAAAACTAGGCTGCATTGTGATGGGTTGGTTAGTGCTGCTGACTTCAAGGTTTGAATTTGAACTGTGAACTTTATGTGCAGTTTTTATTTATTTATGATGGTAAATCTTGTTGTTCTGTTCAGATCTCTGTGGGTTTTGTTGCTTTTCTTCCACAGTCTGTATTCCTGTTTCTTTGACTTCACTGAGTTTTGTTTCGTGCTCGGCTCTCTCACCCGATCCTCATTTACAAAACGCTACACCTAACCCTGTTTATCTTTTGTTCTTTCAGCAAAAATGCTGGTTCCTGTTTCGTGTTATTTATTCATATTATTTTTGCTTCCTGTGCCCTCTCTGTTTCATTTATGCTGTTCCAGCAGAGGGGTTTCTAATATTTGGTTTTTCATGTTCTCGTATTTCGTTTTTGGTGCTAATCCAATTTATTTTCTTTCAAATAAATTGGATTAAATTCTTGAACCAGCATGCGTCTGGCTTCTCTTGTCCTGCTTGTCTCCCTCAGTCGTCCTCCATTGTCAAAACGTAACAGAATTTGAAACTATAAGAAAAGATTTGTATCTTTTTATGAACAATCCAAAGGTCCAACAAGTGTTTTTATATATTTCAAGTAGCCTCTGAAGGTGCAACTGGGGATCTGTCACTCTTTAGACATGAAATAAGCAAATATTTCATAAATATTAACTGCTGACTCATCAAATCCAAAATTCTAATGCTGTAGCATTGAATTCAAAAACATCAAAAGGACAAACTGTGTTGGTGGAAATGGTTAAATTACTTGTTTATAGGTCCTGGGGATAAAAAGGGGAGTAAAGTTATACTATTTAGACTAAATACTGAACAATTTCAAACTATAAGAATGTTTTTATAAGAATTGAAAGATTAGAAATATCTTAAAGGTACTTTTTATAATCCCCATGACATATTCTTATTATAATGGTTTAGAAGAACCAATGAGCTGGGAATAATTTTGTATGCAACATTTTGACATTCCAGGATGTTTTTACATCCACAGCACTGTGCAAATGTTTTAAACCCTTTTATTCCTTTATGTTTTCTATATATGAATCAAATGTTCTTTAATGTTTGAAAAAGTTGCTTTTATTAATATTTCTTCCGACTTTCTGAGGAAGTCTAAAAGTGTTCATTTTTGGACTTCAGCAGCTTTTCCCATTCGTGTTCTGTAACATCTCAATACTTCTTGCCTATGAGTGTGTCCTGAACTTGAACCTAGACACCCGGCCCCCCGCCACCAATCAACCACAAAAAAGAGGACCTAAAACTGTCTAAAGCAAATCAACGTGGTCTGACTGTCTGAAAGCAAACATCTGAAACAGGAAGTGAGCTGATCGTCCTCTCACAGTTTCAATTAAGAGTTTTGTGAAATTGTGTTTCAAACCTGTCAACCTGCTCGTTTTAAAGGGGACCACAGATGCAAAATTCACTTTTTAATTACTCAACTTTGGGTATGTACTTCATAAAAAAACAGTCCTAAGGCCAAAAAAATGCACCCAGTGGTTTATTTACTCTAGGTATATTCATTTATCTTTGATAGAAACGTTGCGTTTTCAAATCCTGCGGTTTGTGACGTCACAAGCCGCAGCCACAACCCACCTCAAACCTGAGTCCAACCCCTCACCTAGCAACCCCTGGTGCGGCTCAACCCACTTCAGTATAATAGACGTGACGGTTGTTTTTCCTGATTTCATCTCATCTTTTGTTTAAATGTTCTTAAAGGGGACCACATATTCAAAATTCACTTTTTAATGTTTTTTTTACTCAACTTTGGGTATTTACTTCATAAAAAAAACAGTCCTAAGGCCAAAAAAATGCACCCAGTGGTTTATTTACTCTAAGTAGATTTATTTATCTTTGATAGAAACAGTTCGTTTTGCACTTCCTGCGGTTTGTGACGTCACAAACCGCAGCCACAACCCACCTCAACCCTGAGTCCAGCCCCTCACCAGCAACCCCTGGTGCGGCTCCACCCACTTCAGTATAAAAGACGTGACGGTTGTTTTTCCTGATTTCATGTCAGCACAATGGCTAAAAATGTCACAGAGTCTAGCCAGCTAACTCTCTGACCCTCCTGGCCCAGATAATGGAGCGCGCACTAAGCAGATTTAAAATTGATAGTTTTCAGATGGGAGGCTTGAATGAACAGCGATGCAGCATGTTGCTGTGTGTGTGTGTGTGTGTGTGTTGGTTTATGTGTCATTAGCAGGACAGACTACGTACCGCTAAACCTCATTGACAAACCCGTGTGTGTATGTGTGTGTGTGTGTGTGTGTGTCCGCGAGTGACATCCGCTCCCTCCAGCTCGTGCGCACAGGGAGAGGGAGGGAGACGTCAGGGAGGGAGTTGGACATTTATTACAGAGGAAAAATTAAAAATGACACGACAACTTGTACACGTCTGATCTGTCCCACAATAAATACGTCGCGCGGTCCAGTTCAGCTCAGCTCAGGGCTCTGGGTGGCAGTAACGCGAGTTCAGACATCCTCGTCTGCCTTTGGAGGGCGGAGTTAATGTAAACAGATCTTTGAAGGGCGTGAACTTCAGATCTCATTAACATAAACCAGTCGTTCAAAACGAAAGTTAAAAATGGCAGAATTAAAAAGGGTATAATTGATTATCTAAGAATTATTTTGTGTATTAAATTGAATGAACAGTGTCTGGTAACCCCACAGACATACCATAAAAATTTTAAAAACCTATCTGTGGTCTCCTTTAATTTCATGTGTACAGCACTTTGTTGCAGCTGTGGTTGTTTTAAATGGCTTTATAAATAAAGTATAATGTTATTTTTACGTTTTAGTTCAATTTTTAGCGTATTAGCGATCGCTCCCAACGAGCAGCCGGCAGACGGAAAACGAGCAGACCGCCGGCGAAGAGACCATCTGCGGGCGGGAGCTGGCTGGGAGCTGATAGCTTTTGAGGAGCGTGGGGTCCGGTCAGAGGTTGCCTCATACGGATAAATTAACTGGAAACACTCAGTGAACTTTGTGTATGTGTCTGGACTGAAGCAGAGATCGCTCCCAAAAGCGCCGCATGCAACGAGCGGACCTAAAAGGGCGGAGGAGGAACGAGCTATTTTTAGCCTCGGATTCGGGCTAAAAGGAGCAGCTCATGGCGGCGCGCGCAGACGGCTTTCGGTAAGTTATCTTAAGCTAGCACTAACAGTAAGTCAAATGAGTAATAAAAAAAGAGCTAATTTTAAAACAACAACAGATTAGAGATACTGGCTGTTACAGAGGGCGGAGTAAATGTAAACAGATCTTTGAAGGGCGTGGCCATGAGAGCTCATTATCATAAACCAGTCGTTCAAAACGAAAGTTAAAAATGGCAGAATTAAAAAGGGTATAATTGATTATCTAAGAATTATTTTGTGTATTAAATTGAATGAACATTGTCTGGATGGCCCACAGACATACCATAAAAAAAATTTAAAAACCTATCTGTGGTCCCCTTTAACGTTTTAAACAGATTCAACTAACTAAATAATAGCAAATGAACATTTTGTGACAGGATACCAGTAAAAAAGTGGCTAAAGATCAAAGTAATTTATTTAAAATATATTTTCTGTCGTGACAGCTCTTAATTTTACTGGTCTGCTTTTGGGCTACAACTTATCATTTTCTCCGTCTGTCAGTTAACTAATCTTTTTAACTTATCTGACTTGTCAACTATCATTTAAATTGGTCTCTGCTTCTTGTGAGGGCCCTGTTCTGGGCTCCTGTTCATGTGTTAGCTCACCTGCTTCAGTAAATATCACTTTAATGTCTCTGCATTAATGCAACATAATATTACACTGCTCATATTTACTGCTCATCACAGGTCACGTCTGCAAACACAGCTGAATGTCTGCTGAACAATAATCCATGTTGTAACAGATATGAGTCCACTCATGCACTGAAGGGTACTGTCATGGAAAATAAATCTGCTTTTTTAAAATCTTCTTTCAACTCTTTGCTTGTTTTCATTGTAAAAACATCAGACTTTTTGTTTTTATTTTCTTCCGTCGTCTTCTTGTGCCGGCAATCTTCTCTTCACATTTTTCTTTTTCTAGAAGCTTGCGTGTGGTTTTGACCAACAATAGAGACAATACAGCCGCAAGGCGTTCCAGTTGTTCAAACCCGTTAAAACAAAAAACATTTTACAGTATTTAACCTTCCATACTTTACAGATTTCAAGAATCTGACATTTTTTTAACCAGGTCTTGAGTAATTTAAGAGATACAGGTAATCCTCAAATTACGAAAATCTTGAGTTACGACGTTTCGTGGTGACAACGCATCTCTCATTTACCATGAAAAGCCTTATTTCGAGCCACGCGGTTTTACATCATAAACGTAACGCAGCGGCAGAAGAATACAGCATTGTACTGTACGCAGTGCAGCGGCTGAGGAATACTGCACTGTACAGTACTGTACTATGAACGCGGTTTTACGTCGTTAACAGAATATGGAAGGATGGACGGCGGTTTTAGGTCGTAAATGGAATACGAAATACTAAAGGATGGACGACGGTTTTACGCCGTAAACGGAATACGGAAGGATGGACTGCGGTTTTACGTCGTAAACGGAATACGAAAGGATGGACGGCGGTTTTACGTCATAAATGGAATATAGAATACAGAAGGATGGATGGCGGTTACACGCCGTAAACGAATACGGAAGGATGGACTGCGGTTTTACGTTGCAAATGGATTACGGAATACGGAAGGATGGACTGCGGTTTTACGCCGTAAACGGAATACGGAAGGATGGACTGCGGTTTTACGTCGTAAATGGAATATGGAATACAAAAGGATAGATGGCGGTTACACGCCGTAAACAGAATACGGAAGGATGGACGGCGGTTTTACGACGTAAACGGAATACGGAAGGATGGACTGCGGTTTTACGTCGTAAACGGAATATGGAAGGATGGACGGCGGTTTTACGACGTAAACGGAATATGGAAGGATGGACGGCGGTTTTACGTCGTAAATGGAATACGGAATACAGAAGGATGGATGGTGGTTTTATGTCGTAAACGGAATACGGAAGGATGGACGCGGTTTTACGTCGCAAATGGAATACGGAATACGGAAGGATGGACGGCGGTTTTACGTCAAATGGAATACGGAAGGATGGACGGCGGTTTTACGTCGCAAATGGAATACGGAATACGGAAGGATGGACGCGGTTTTACGCCGTAAACGTAATACCGAAGGATGGACGGCGGTTTTATGTCGTAAATGGAATACGTAATACGGAAGGATGGACGACGGTTTAATGCCGTAAACGGAATACGCCGGAGTGGTGCAGTGAATTGAAGCTAATTTGACGGTTGCTCCATCGAGCAGAATGAAGGTGGAATACGGAAGGATGGACTGCGGTTTTACGTCTAAATGGAATACGGAAGGATGGATGGCGGTTTTACGTCATAAATGGAATACGTAATACGGAAGGATGGACAACGGTTTTACGCTCTAAACGGAATACGGAAGGATGGACGGCGGTTTTACGCCGTAAACGGAATACGGAAGGATGGACGACGGTTTTACGTTGTAAATGGAATACATAATACGGAAGGATGGACGATGGTTTAATGCCGTAAACGGAATACGCCAGAGTGGTGCAATGAAATGAAGCTAATTTGACGGTTGCTCCATCGAGCAGAATGAAGGTGGAATACGGAAGGATGGACGGCGGTTTTACGTCTAAACGGAATACGGAATACGGCGGATGGACGGCGGTTTTACGTCGTAAACGGAATATGAATATGGTGGATGGACCGAGGAGGACGGCGTCACCAGCATCCCAGTAGGCCATAAACTCTTTTTCCCTTCATTATGGCTCCCAAACGTATGTGTTTTTTGATAATTATGTAGGGTACTGTGTTAGGATAGGCTAAGTGCTTGGTAATACAGTACTGTACATGTATATGGTGCAGTATGTACGTATATTCCGACTTACGTCGAAAATGGGTTTATGACACCTCGTAGGAACGGATCTTTGTCGTAAGTCGTGGACTACCTGTACATCCCAAAGTTTTAAAAACACCTGAAGAGGTGACTACCTAAAATTAGTCCCATACTGATTAAAAGACTCATCTTTTTTCTTGTTTATGTCAGCTGCAATTAGACCAAACAGTCCAACTACAAGTATATATTCTTTAGTTTTCTTGTTCCAAATGATTGCACCCTTAATTCATTTACTTATAAACTAACTTATTTTTTACACTTGAACAAAACCAACCTGACTGGATGGCAGTTTACAAAAAAATAACACAACTGTCAAACTAGGAATCAAGTTTTTTGCTAGTTTGAAATCAGAAACGTTTTGCGTTAGCGAAATGGAAGGATGTAAAATTAACGACTTGTCATTTGTCATGTTTTAGTTTAGGCTCCTGATGCAGAAACTCAAAGAGAACTGTTCCGTTGAAACCATAAGTACACAGGGTTAAATGTTCTCAAGTAAAAATAAAATTGCACAATTGAATGACACAGCACATTTTTCTATTAAAGCACATTTTTCTATATCGTTGAAAATGTTGCATCAGAGCTTTTATGTTTTTTATTAGATGTGATGTCAAAGAGGGGACAGCAAGAGCCAGAGCTTAGCCTTTATTTGGGTCTCAAAATGTCCCTTTGAATTTTTTGCCTAAAAAAAGAGCAAAACATTATTTAAGAACCCGCTAAGAAGAAATATTTGTTTTAAAACCCGGCGCCCATTGTTCAGATTAACAACAGATGGAGAGATTAATGAGAAACTGAAGGAAGAGGGGGCCGGGTGAGGGATTGATGGCTGAACGTCATGAAGAAACAGACGAGGTTTGAGCACAAAGTAAAGACGGATTACAGCTCGGATGAGTGTTTTGATGCTAAGGAAACTGATGAGGTTTAGCACAATCACAACTCTGACAAGCATTTGTGGAAACAGCTCAGAGGATTTACTCTTTTGTTTTACCGTTTACGCTCATTTTGCTCAAGTTGACTCATTCAAATTGCAACGTTAAAACCTAAAACTTCTTTCTCCAAAAGACCAAACTTGACACTCTTAGTAAATTTAGCAGATTTCCTTGCATTTGCCATGATTGAACATATTAAAACGAATTTAAATGCAACTGATATTTTTTAATTCATTTAATTTCATTTCCATTAAAAACACAAATACATTTTCAAAAATAAAAAAATAAACATAAAATGAAAGGAAGCAGAAGAAGAAAATTTCTTAACATATCTGCTCCCTCTTAAACAAAATCAATTCAAACTATCAATTCAAACAATAATCATTCATATAATACAGCAAAATACTTAACTCATCAAAATTTCACGTTTAACAAAATAGACATTAATCAGTTATATATATCTTTCCAACAAAATAGTTTTGACCTTTTTCTTAAATATAAACATTGACTTCACCAATTTTACATCATCCTCCAAACCATTCCACAGACCCATTCCCTGTATTGTAGACCGACCCTTTAAACTGGTCTTATAAGTTTAACAAAAATATTTATTCCCTTCAAATTATAACAACTCTTCCTTTTTACAAAATATGCTTGAATGTTTGATGGTAGCAAGCGATTCTGAGCTTTAAACATAAGTAGAAGAATATTATAATCCACCAAATCATAAAACTTAAGTAATTTCAATTGACAAAACAGAACATTAGAAGGGTCAAAAAAGGCGTTCAATACAAGATCAACTGGACTTTATTTGTTACAGAAGATGTTTCAACCTCTATCCAGAGGGCTTTATCCATTCAATGCACAGACTGTGTGCGTGTGGAGTTATAACAGTCTTAGGAGTCACGCACCAACATATGTAAATTGCAAGCTGAGGTAACACATACATGTAAATTGACAGATCACACCTTAACAGTAGGGGGTTCCCTTGAGGTCTCTGACAGAAGACACACAACTGTATGTAAATTGACAAAAACACACCTCACAACCCAACAACAGAGGTTTCTCAAAAAACTTTGCTAGTCTAATTCACAGACAAGACACCTCTGCTCCCATCCGGTGTAAAACGTCTGGGAATCAGCCCCAAAACTGAGTTGTAAGTCTTGGAAAGTTGAAATCTCAGACCTCCTCCTCTGTTAAGAGAAGGTTTTTCTCTATAAAGCCCCCGGTAGAGCTCAGCGTACATATAGTACGCCTCTGTACGACGTACGTACGCAGAGGCACAAGCGTAGCCCCGCAGGGCACGAACGCGCAAAGCTCTTTTTTTACGACCGCGTAAGCGATGCGCGTTGTCTCACAATAAACTGGCCGTGGCCGTACTGTTTTGTGTGTTACACAAATGAATTAAATTCCTCTTCTTTATCGCTGATCGGGCCTTTTCTTTTGTTTTTTTGCCAAAAGTCAAGTAATCGCTTCTTCCTCCGTTCACTCCATGACTGAAATGAATGAATTCAGGTCCTACCTGGCTGCGCAAGGTTTTAAATATTTCCTGGTGGGCTGTGGGCTGCAGGAAAAGCGCTCCCTGTTTTTATTTTTATTTCTTAGAACTTTTTATTAACATATAAAGTAGAAACACCGCAGCAGAACACCGCAGCGGGCTGCTCATGAGTTCTCTCACCCGAGCTGTCAATCATTTCAGTAGGCGTGTCAGCAAGTGACCAATCAGCGACCTCAGTTTGTCCTGCTCTGCGCGCAGCTGCTCAAATTACAACAAGGATTTGGAGCGAAGAGCTGTGCCAGCGAACGCGTGCGCACAGAATGCGCACGTAGAGTGGCGTACAGGCAGTGCGCTGAGCTCTACCGGGGGCTTTAACATAAACAGCTTCCTTTACACCCCTCTCAAACCATCTGTGCTCTCGGTCCAAAATTTGCACATTCTGGTCCTCTAAAGAGTGACCCTTGTCCGTGAGGTGGAGGTAACAGCTGAGATTTGTACAGAGGATGTATTGAACGCCTTTTTTGATTTTATCATGTTCTGGATGACTGAAAATCTTCACCAGAACATTAGAAGGGTGACAATAACTCTTTCTTGTTATAATTCTTATAGCTATTTTTTGCAGAATAAAAATAGGTATTGTTATGGTTTTACATGCTGTACCCCAAACATTGACATATATGAATACAGTCGACATAAGAACAGAATAAATAAAAATTAAAAATAAATAAAAACAAATAGTTCCAGAATTGTGCCGCTCAAGGTGGCTGCATGTTGGAGTAGCTCTCTTACATTCATTCTGAGATTTTGCTTATGAAAACTTTCATTACTGTTTTTTTCTGGATGTAAATCAATGTTTCAGCTTATTACTGGTACTTCCTCTGGCTTTGGATGCTGTGTGTCTGAAAGTTTTTTTAAACCTTTTTTACTTTTGGACGTTTGTTATGATGCGTAACCATGACAACAAGGTGGTTTTCAACAACTGGAAGCTGCTGATAAACATCTCAAAAACTCAAATATTACCGTAAATAAAGCCCCAAATCCCAAAGTAGTTGAAAAGGAGGTGCCATGGATGCATTTCCATCTACGTGGAGGTGGTCCTTGAGTGCCTGACCGCCAAGATCTTGGAGGTGGCGCGAAATGCGGCTCGTGACAGCGGGAGGACTGAGATCATCCCCCGGCACTTGCAGTTTCGTCCGCAGCGACGAGGGGCTAACCAGGCTGCTGGTAGGAGTGGCCATCGCTGGGGGAGGAGCTCTGCCCAGCATTCAGGTGGTCCTGCTGGGTCTGGGTGGACGGATCGGCATCTGCAGCCAGTTTCTTCAGAACCACTGTGGGACGGACCCCTACAAGAGATCCTTCCCGCCCACAGCCATCAGCATCTATAACAATTTTAATGACTTTGGGCAGCACGGTGGCATAACTGGTAGAGCTGCTGCCTCTCAGCGAGAAGGTTGCCGGTTCAAATCCCGGTCCGGGGCCTTTCTGGGTGGAGTTTGCATGTTCTCCCCGTGCATGCGTGGGTTTCCTCCGGGTACTCCGGTTTCCTCCCACAGACCAAAAAACATGCTTGTTAGGCTGATTGGTGACTCTAAATTGACCCTAGGTGTGAGTGTGAGAGTGGATGGTTGTTTGGTGTGAGTGAGACAGGTCCCTCTTGTAAATGAGTCCCCGTGACTCAACGAGGCTAGCCTGTATAAATAAAGGTTGAATGAATGAATGAATGAATGAAATTAGGCTGAGCTACATCAACAATTAATTTCTTTTTGGGATTAATAAAGTATTTTTTGAATTGAATTGAATTGAATAAATGTGTCGTGTGGAAATTACTGGTTAGATGAGTATCAGTAGGGAGCCATAATACGGAAACCTTGTCTTGATTTTACATTAGTCCCTCATTTATTGCCACCCGCTTCGGATGTTATCAACCATATGTATCGGTCAAAATGTCCGTTATCATCCCCATTCGTATCGATCAGGATGCCCCTCTTGTACCTCCTACGAGGTTTAAAGGTACGTTATCACCGTTACAATGGATGACAACAGGCTCCGTCTTTAGCTGCGTGGTTAGGTTTCGATTTAAGTGTCTTGGGTTAGGTTTATTGCAGGGGGATCCGTACCCTGAAGCCCCGCGATAAGTGAAATACTGCGAAGTAGGAATAGTAGTACAGTAGTAGGTAGCAGCTTATTTTATATAGTTTTAAACCCTTCCCACACTCTTGCAATATTCTAAACATTGTTTCTAAACTCTAAACGCTGTAAACATCACAGAATGTCCTGATTTCAGCTCTCTGCCTCATCTGCTCTTTGCCGCCTGCAAGCATATTGGCCACGCCCACTTATCTGCTCTGCATGCTGATCAGTTGTATGTATGGGTTTCACAAAGGTGCAGCAGGTGCTAAATAATTTATTTTAAATAAAAAATTAATGACGATCATGCGGATTATCCGTCAGTCAGCCAATTGTGTCATGTCCAATCTTATTTTGAAAAACCGCGATAAAGGGAGTTTGCGATAAAGTTTAAACGAACCGCGAAGTAGAGAGGGACTACTGTACTTCCACTGAAAACTCAAATAAGAAAAAGAAAAAAAAACTTCATTAACAAGAAAATTATATACAGCAAGATGTTCAACTCCAAAAGCTGGACCGTCTGTAGCCAAATACATTCCACAGCTGAGATGTTTGTTCACAACGCAGACAGCACAACCAGGTCATGTCGATAAAAACACGAACAGATTTCATGAACAGATTTAAAAGTGGGTTAGCTGATGCGCCATTACGACTGTGACACTCTGAGCAGCAACAGTTGGGCTCCGTCCGTACTGGTGGATATAGAGATAAAGAACACGTGACTCAGACTTTTCTGTAACATTCAGTCTACGTTTATCCTTTCATGTTGTCTGAGAAGTACCTCTAATCCACGAGACCTCTGAGGCCTTTAAAGGAACTCAGATCAGATCAGACAGATCTTTACGTCACATGGAAATGTATCAACATGTGGACAGATGCAACAGGCATTATCCTCTGTTTGACGGTGAGGAGGTGGGCAAGAATGAGAGCTGGGAATGTGGGACAAAACTAATAGCTCTGTGGGAGTTTAAATTAAAAAAGGATGTCAGGTTACATGGAAATCCTTTATTGACTAAAACAGCAACTGTTGACACAGTTACACTGGGATTAGTGTTTGTTCATGTCTGGTTAATGGTTGTCGGAATTACATTTATTTTATATTTGATATTTGACTCCGTTTCTTTGGAAATGATCTCATTTTATTCTAAAAAGGAGGCTGACTAAATCATCAAATTAAAAATAATTTTTGGGTTTTGTTCTAAATTAGGCACATTTTGACTTTAAACTGTGACAGAAATACAAAAAGCGACAAAGGGAACTGAAACTTAAAATGCACCCAGTACCAGTAGAACTGGGCTGTATGAAGAAGTGACGTTTTACCCTGTATGACCTGGTACGTACTGAGAATGTACCTTGTACGCCATACTGTACCTGTACATGTCAATACATGATACGTATCAAGTACGTATCACACTCATTGCCAGTCTCAAGTACTTTCACTTGTATTCATAAAAACACCCTGAAACTTGAAACCAATACCACATTCACGCTTGTTGATGCCATTTCCTTTTCTACTTTGCACGTAACTGTGTGTGTGTGTGTGTGTGTGTGTGTGTGTGT